>KZ810391.1:15618-39094 GCA_000696205.2 Oncopeltus fasciatus
AACTTTAAGATTGCTATTTCTCCTATGAAGAAATAGTGAAAAATGAAATATATTTTTCAAAAGTCACGTAATGGTACTACTGTAAGAGTACACTGCAAAAATAAAAACATTTATATGTATAATAAAAATTGCAACTTATAATCCAAAACACACTTGAAGTCGGGTAAAAGAAAAAAAAATCTTCTTTAAAGAACAACTTCAAAGCAAAAGAAGAGAATTGATTCCCCACTAGTTGTAGAGCTAACTTTATCAATGGAAGAATACAGTTAAATAAGAAGGACTGGGAAGGAGAGAGAGTAAGAAGGAAATGTAATAGAATTCTGGGGGGTTTTCACTGGGAAAGCTGTATCCTGGTTCGAAGGTATTTTCCTTCCAGCTTAGATCCGAATACGTGGAGGTGTTCCATTCGGAGTTTTTCCTTAATTTAACAAAGCTCTGGTGCTTAGTATTCTCAAGCGCAAGCCTTCTGGTAGGAAGGGGGGGGGAGACTGGGGGAGATAACCGTCGCCCCCACTTCTATCCTATCCCATGAAGCTGGAATCGTCTTTGGTTAGACTGCAGACACGTACACAGACAAAGGTATTTGTTGCTGGCCGCTCATATTAAAGAGTAGCGGCATAACGCGTGTGCATGTGAGTCTGTTTCAGAATATGAAAGCTCAAGTTTCCTTGTATAAAATGTGTCCCAAATTAATATCCTGGTCAAATGGTACGTTTAACAGAACCTATTACACTAAAAACATTAATGATTTAATATTATCTTTCAAAATATATTTATTTTTTATAAGTTCTTCATTTCCTTCCCAGGGGTCCTGTATTTGTTTGTACAACACAAACTGTCGAAGTTCTATTATTATTATTAAACACTCCATTTTATTTTTCAGAGAACTATAAAATTTAGCCACATTATCTTTAAGACCATAGAATACCAAAAAAAAGGCTTAATGAAGAGTTTGATATCAATAATATACAAAGAGTAATTAGGTTATAAATAAAACTTGATCTCAATAGGAAAAAATGTTTCAACGTTTATTTTCACCAACTTTTCAAACGTATATGTGTGTGTGTTATTTTAAATACTAATATAATAAAATTAAAGAAAGAAATATATCTGGCAGAGGAAAAGGGAAATTTGCTTTAACCACCACTTGAATTTAATTTATCCATAGTTTTATTGTGAAAAAGGATACTAAACCCTCAGAGCAGTTGGGTCGTGCCATTCGGGTCTCTAACTCACGTCCACAGATCAGATCTCTCAAGAGAAAAGTTACTTTCTGATATTCGGCTCGTTAGTTAGATGAGGTCACTAAATTACTAACTCAAAAATTTAGAAATTCCCACAGTTTTTTTTATAAATTCCCCTAACAGGCATATAGGCTCGGGGGGGGGGGGGATACATGTTAGGGATGTATTTATTCTCGACCTGCGGCACTCTAGAGAAGTTAGGTAGTCAGTACAACAGAATGTGTGCCTGATTAATTTTCATTCAACGAAGATTGATACAAATCAGGAATGGGTGTTCCCTAGGAGCACACCAGAAATCATCTGGATCATTAAAACAGAAGCAGAGAAAGAAGGAAACAACTTAAAGCATTAAACTTGAAACCTCTGGCACAGGAGTCCAGGAACGTAAATACCAGACCGCCTTGTTCCTTTACAAGCATCACAAGCCTATTTTATTTTACGTTTTAAATTTTACTATCAGCTAAAACCACCATATTCAAGACAGCTATGACACTGTGTAAGCTTTTGTTTTTTGATCCCATCCAGAGAAGGGCTCGAACCAGCAGTGAGAGACCTAAACGGTTCCATTCGACAAAGTCAAAGCCATTTATCTATATATTTGGCATAGGTTAACTACTAGTATATGCTTTTCATACATAAGAAAAATGATGATTTCAATTGAAGAGTATATTTTAAGAAGATTTAGCGCTGGGATTAAGGATCTTATTATCGAACCAATCTGTTCCTCTTGTGTAGATAAAATATATAGTAATTATCTGCTGAACTAATGCAGATAATAAAGAAAGTATCATTTGTATCCGCTACTCTAATGTAAATAATATATGTAGCACTTTATCTGCTACTCTTATGAACATGAGCTATGTAGTGCTTTACCTGCTACTTCAAGATATATAGTATTTTAGCTACTCTTAAGCAGATATGGTGTGTAGTTTATCTACTGTACATTATGTCCTTCTGAGGATAGAGGATTGGCTCTCAAAGAATTTCCATCCAATTAATTTTCCTAATTGATTATCATCTTCGCAACAGAACACAACTATTCATAACACTATTATGTTGGAATTAGTTTCTTCTGCAAATGGTTAGAGCTTAAGAATAACAATAAAATATATCATTGGAGAAATAAATCAGGGTTTTGGCCAGGATCAAAAAAATAAAATAATTCAAAATTGTTGCGTATTTTACGATTTTCATGGTTGGGTAATTAATCAGTTTAGCTCAGGACTCTGAGATGTGACCATAGACCTCCCTCGGAGATCTCTCCAGACATTACTATTGCCCTGATGATGACTCACAAGTTAAGTCAAAATCTTGGCAATAATGAAATAATTCAACAACAGTTTTGGAGTATTTTATTTATATGATCCTGGCCGAAACCCTGATAAATTTCCTCAGCTTAATGCCAATGAACCTCCAACCACGTCAACTGAAATACTTTATTTGCCTTCAGCATACATTACGTGGAGGGACTATTCACTCGAAGTATTCAAAGGCTAACAAGCTAAAAAGTAATCAAAATAAAATCAATGAATGACAAATTACTTGTTTTAGCTGAGTCACATGTCTCGATTAATACAAATAAAGGTTTAATGAGAAGTAACGATCTCATGCGTGTCCCGGCTATAGAAATGCTTGCTAATTTGAAAATGTAATTGACGTTAAGTAGATATTTGTTGAAAATGATAAGCAACCCCTACCCACACCATTATATATATATAATCAACTTTTTCGATTATCACCCCCCTCCCCCCCCTCCTAAAGAAATCAAAGCCCGATATTTGTTACTAACGATCCCTAAATATATACCCGCCCCTTTGACGTTTCTTTTGCCTTCGTTTTGGGCAACCCACTACCCTGTAAGGTCAAAGTATACAAGAAATGCTGCTCAAAGGAGCATTGTAAAAAGACTTTTTGGGCAAATTTCAGGGAAAATGATTCAAGAAATTCACAAGAAGGTCCCATTTTGGCAAAAGGAAAATAAATTTAAGCTATACAAGCCAATAAAGAGGAAAACCCCGCTGAATCAAGAAAAAATTACAAAGCTGTAATACAAAGCACCTTTTTTTTTTTCTTTTTTTTTTCAAATCTTATGCTAGAACAGTAAATAGCAAAGAGTCTTCGTCACCAATGTCTTAGCCAGCCACAATATTGGTGTAGAACAAATATCTATTTCTTTTCAAAAGGACAGTTTTATTTCGGAATCAATTTCGATTCCCTGTCTACCTAAACCCACCACTCTCGGGCTGGACCTGAGCAGTTCCCCCTCTATACCCCTCCCCTGCAACTGATAGGGGTAACTGATTCCCTATTCTCTCCTTTCCATAGTGAGGTGGCAGACTAAGTTGCAAAAGCTTCATCAACTCTAGAGTTATCCAAAAGACTAATCGTTTAAGAAAACGACCTAGAAGTATGAACATTCCGAAAGCTGGCCAAAAACATGTGAAATGAAAGTCCACCAAGTAAAATTGATGGCCATTAAAGAAACAGTCAAACAGTGGCACTCATTTACAAGACAAATACGGGGAGAAGTCATAATTAATCGATTAAGAATTTGACACTGTAGAGGACACTCATGTCTATTTAGTATCAAAAGAAGAACACCCTACTTGTCGTCTGTGTTTTAGCCCTCATATACTCTTTGATATCTCTTCATATCACAAACAACAACAGATAGTCACACTACCTCAAAATGTAGAAGCTTCACTTGGAGATAACCATGCTAATAGAACAAAAGTCATCAGCTCCATAAAATAAATAGGTTATTCTAATAAAATATAAGATTGATTTTTGTCAAATCACCGCAATTTTTGTTTAGATCTTTAGGCTTCATTAATTGGAGACGTCATTGGTAATTTTCTTCACCGGCCATCGTAATGATTGTTTAAATCTTTAGGTTTCATTAAGTAGATACGTCTGGTTGTTTTCTTAAAGTTAATTAGATTTTCAGAACATGAATATTTGATTTTTCCCTCCCCATGACTGTAGAGTGCTTGGGTGTAACCCGCTCGGTATCACTAGGTGTCTTGCGGAGTGGCTGGTCGGCAGAAGCCAATCAAGAGGATGTGGACTGCATATCCTCAACCACAGGCATGGCAGCTGGGGATTAAATAGACCGCAAAGGTATAAATGGCAAGCCTGTAGTGTGGCTGGTTGTTAAGTGGTTAGGCCATTGAATGGGGGTTCCCCAATCCTTGTTTCTCATTCCCCAGACATTCCAAATGCCTGAAATTGAGGAATCTTTGAGGGACTGATAACCTAGCATAGTAGAGTATTATTTAAAAAAAAAAAAAAAAAACTTTCGAATTCTTCTCTAAAGGTTTAAGGCTTTTTCTCAACAAAACATCGTCTAAGGTAGTAAGCTTTGATTGGGTATGACAAAGGCTCCTATTTATTTTGTGAAGTCAATTACGATTAAGATGTTTTATTTCGAATCAAGACATGAAAACTAAGTATACTAACTCTCTCTTCGAATTTATTTAGACCTAGATGTTATTAGAAGAAACAGCGTATTGATCATAGAGCTATTCGCAGTCAGCAAAGGCAATTTAGAAAGCTAAGAGACTCTGATTATAGAAGCCATGCTTCCCAAAAGGAGCTAGATACAAATAAATTTGAAGTAAGTGCGAAGAAAAGGAATATTCTCTCTGCCTTTAAATATAATTCTAGTTGTTTTTTTTAAGTCTAAAAATCCCAGTATATCAAAGGCCATTTTCCTCAAGGGACACACTCCATGACATCTAGTTTCATGCAAACAAGGAGCCTAGAAGGTGGAATACTTGCCGCACAAGTGATACATTTCCAGCACAAATCCTTCGCGTCTAAGGGGCCGATCACCCAATAAAACTTGTCACGCACCACCTACACTAGCTCCCTTAAACCAAGTATCCTTTAAACAGTGAATATTAAAGATGGCGAAGTACTTCCGACTTCATAAATAAATGAAAAATGTAAAGGATTGGATGTTATTCGATAACTCCAAGTTGCGATGAAATTGGTGTTATCCACATTCAAACACGCTCTCAAGTAAGTAAGGGTTCATCGTAATAAAGGGTTTCCATTAGGATCGTAGACATATTTATGTAATCTTGCAAGTAAAATAACATTCGTGCTGTTAGTACAAAGATGTAATACATCCACCTATTTCCCCCTTCAGTTTGGAATTTTATTTCGTACAAAGTTTACAATCTTAATTAAATACCCATTAATCGTAAATTTTACAATTACAGAACACTACAGGAGATACACTTCACATACACAGTCGATCACTGCCGAAAGTTCTTGAGTCTTCTCTAACATTCCAATCAAGTAGCATTCTTAAATGAACAAGAACATTATCGAATTTTATAGGACGATATATATATAATGTATCTGTACTGAGGTTAAATCGAGTTCGTTATGTAAGTCTTTTCTCAAACTGTTGGAGAGTTCATTGTTGGATTGAGATAATTAGAAAAATATCATATATTACTACTAGAGTAATACTTAATTTTTATCGTAACTATTATTATTAATTGTGCTATTAAAACATGGACGAAATAGATGGTAAATAAGGCTTTAAAATATTATTTTTCTATAAGAGTTAAGATTAAAATATTTAAAGCTGAGCGCTTCTCTCCTCATCTCCGAATCTATGAAAACCTCTCTTTAAGAAAACTTAACCTAACAGTATTATTCTTCAAGCTGTTAGTTTAGTTCGTTATTGGCTAAAATTCAGAGCTATTATTGCTTAGTAGAGGTGGCACCTGTCAGAAGATTAATTAGAAAAATCATTAAAAACTCAGTTAGGTTTAAATTTTACAAAAATAAATAAGAAGCGCATTCAAACTTTTTTTTATATAAATTTTTATTCCAAACTTTACTGTATAAAAATTTTTGAAAAGTACATTTATACAAAACATACACTTAGAATGTTTTAGCATTAGTAACATATGAAGTGTATTTATACATTTTTTTTTAAAGGAAAATATTTCTAACTTTAGCTACATAGGATCCGGGGATGATCTATTGAAATTTTACAAAAATTTCCTTATGTTGCCAACATAAATAGTGGGATTTTCTCATTAGGAAAACTAATGATGGTTGATAAGGTCCTGTTATCGTATTGAGAGACAATTCAACGGGCAATTAGCGGACTGTTGAGCGTTGTCTGTGTCGAAACACAAATTTGCAGAAGCTGTTATCAATCTGTTATCTCTATTGACCTCTGATGGGAGTAATATTTAAGCGGGCCAGACATCACCGCAGTCGTATTGACAAATTCGGAGTGAGGTCATTCAGAGCGTTATCAGCCTTATCTCTGCTGACTGACATCTTTCTAAAGTTTAACTCGAGCTTCGCTTTTCATTGGCTTTAAAACTAAGTCCGACATCAAATAATGGCCCCGTATCAGTGGATAAAAGTTACAATTCTCATTTGTTCTTAGGACTTTTATCATAAAGAGATTCTAGTTTTCAAGCGTAGTTTTCAGTTGCTTTCAATATCTATTACTATTATAATTTCAAGAATTTTTAAGGATTTAATGTAAGGATTTTGAATGTTTATTACAATTTACTGTTGTACACTATTACATTAAATAATAACATATTTACAGGTTGAATTATAATTATTCAGATGTAAAAAGAACTATTTCAAAGTGGTAAAGCTCACAAAATTATACATAGAAAATATATAGAGAATTTCTAAAAAGATAAAAAAGAAAAATTTGATGAGTTTACAAACGTTTAAATGAGTCCCTTTTGAGTTGAAATTAGGCAATTAGAATGAAACGCTGCGATAAAGGAAAAAATTCAGTACTTGGATCGATTGGTATGTGAGAAAATATCTTCGTCCACAGTTCGAGTGAAGTCCAAGTACTTGTGAAGATAAACAGCGAACAATCCCACTAACTCACCAATGTACAAGAATTTCTGAAGCTTGTAAAGAACAATATTGCTCAACTGCCACGCCTCTCTGGGGGTATGAATATGCATTTTTACGAGTGAAGAGAAAAACTATTCCCTGCAGCATGAAACTATCTTCTGAATAAATTATAAGTGCAGCTAGAAACACATTTCACGACAACAGCATTATCGAATGAAGGCAGAAGAAGTGTTTCAAAAAGTCTATATCTAGATCAAGTTTTGATCAATATTCCAGTGCAAAGAAGTCCCTCACGAAGATTTCCCATGGATCATTGAACAGATCAATTTGTTCTGACATTCTGGAAAAGGCAGTGCTGATAAGTTAGTTCCCTATTGCTGTCTGCCTGGTAGGGGAAAATGTGGAAACCACTCAATATTCATAGTTCATTCCTATGTATTTCTTTTAATATATTAAACGTTATACATTTACATTAAAACCGTTATTATTATTACAATTACGTTAAGTTATTATTATGTTCTATAAGGTTTTGTAATACAATTAACGACGAAATTATTTACAATTACTTAGTCTTCCTCTAAACTCCCTCAAACTTACTCATTCAATTTAAGCAACAAATAAATTAATGCAACAGATTGGAATAAAAAGCCTAAATATCCAATTCGGTTTCCATATTTTAAATGGAAGAGGCCAGATAACTCGAAGTCTAATCCTAAAATATTTTGTAATATGAATTTTTCGTAAAAATGTGGAATATTAATTTAGGAATTCATCGAAGATATGCAAGATGGTTAAATATATGCTTATATATATATTATATACACATGTTGACGTGAAATTTTTTATTTCCTTATAAGAAATCTGTGAATGTAAGGGAGAGGCTATTACAGGCTATTTCAAATAGCACAGGGCGAGACTCGAACCCGAAGAGCAGTACTTGGATGTCGCAAATGGATTACTATGAGTAAGTTGGCACCCATGATCTAGGATGGATTTTTGGGATTTATGAATAATAATGGATAATAAATCTATTCCCTAATTATTTGATATAAAAGTAAAATCATCTAATAGTATTCATAATATAATATACTGAAATATTAATACAATATAACTTATTGTATAAATACAATAAGTATTAAGGTAGGTATAATACCTACTTAAGTATCATTTATGTAGGACATTTAATTTCGTCAGACTAAATACTCAAAGAATTTACCTATTAAAATTATGTATTTGCGATTTTTAAATTCAAAAAAAATTTAAGCAAATGAATGAAAAGGAAGTTCAGGAAAAATGAGGCTTTCTTTAAATTAGCCATATCCTTATTTATAAGGTTAGGCAATAATGAAATAGACATCCTAAGGGACTGAGTATTTTAATAAGAATAACAACTGCCACTGACTGTATTTTCAGAGAGCAGTTGAAAAGATATAGCAATAATGATTTCATAACTTGGTTTTACTCGTCAAAATAAAGGGCAACAAAAGGACGGAATAGCAATTCTCGCGATTAAAGGTTCAGAGGAAAATGTAAGCTCTGACGGGTCAAAGGAGAAGTCATTTTGTAAATAAATTCAAGGTAATCCAATGGAAAAAAAATTGTTTATCTCTCACCATCCGCCCCCTTCAGAATATTTCCTCAACTGCGCACGTCGGGATTTCATTTCCTAGCCTCTGCTTTGATTAAAGTTTATGGAAAAGTGGGTCGCCATCTCTGGAGACAGAAATAAAAACGTCCCTCTAGCCGCCTCCTTCAATTACTCACTTTAAATCCACCTGGATAAATGGTTAACCTTTTTTTTTTTTTTTTATTAAACTTTATTTCACATATTTTTGCATCTTGTAATGTTCTTTTTAATATTCTCAATATTAATTAGTTTAAAAATAAATTATATATATGTATGTATTTATAAATAAAAATAATAAAAAAAGAAGAAAGAACTTAGCGTATACTTGTATTGATCGAGAAACTGCCCAATGACAGAAGACACAGAAGAACTCCTAAATCTCTCTATATTATGTTTATGAAGTGTTGGCAATGAGAAGGTCACGCAGCAATTTCCTATTCAGGTGACGTGGTAGATTGTCAGGTAGTATCTTTTTTTTTTTTAAACTTTCCATACCCTTGGATAGGACATTACACACATGATAAAAGTTAAAAACAGTTTTTATTCAAGGAGCCTTTACATTGTGTTTTATTAAGAAGAAAAAATTTAATTGAATGATGAGAAAAAATTTTCTTCAAGTCTTCAGTTCTATTTTCTGGGTGTTAACCAGAGAAAAATGGCAGAAGTAGGGGGCAGGTCAAAATTTGGGAAAAGGAAGGCGTGGGGGGCTGGCAAAAATGTGAGCTAAGTAACTTCTATACGACTAGCAAAATTTGAAATGGTGAACTCCTTTCATAAATAAAAGTAGCTAATTATTTTTTCATTTCCAAAAATAAGAATTTGTCAGGCTAAAGCAGAAACTTATTTAAAAAAATATATATTTAAATTCTATTATAAATAATGAAACCTTCCTATTTAATTTAATTGCAAATAATATAATAATTTGCTGATTTTGAAATAAAATATACCTTTATATTTTGATGATAATTTGACTGAATAATGATTTTTTTTATGAATTTTTATGTGATTAACGCTCAACTATTGACGTACCTTGAGTCTATATGTTTAAACATTTTTTCGTAACGCTAATAAAAATAATTACGATTATTTGATTTTCTATTCCTCTTAATTACTCTTCCCAATCATTTGATACCAACCGAAAGTCAATCAAACAGTTTGAAAAAAAAAAGGATGTTCTGATACCGGATTTTGATTACATAGATCTCACTCTTGTATTTATTCATATATATATAGCATACCATAAATATTATTCATATTCACATATAAAATAATAAAATCGAGGAATTTTTGAAATGATGTCATTATGCCAGTGTGAAATGCTAACTTATGGGAAATCGGCTAGTAACATTCTGATACGAGAGTTAAATGACGGCATGATACACAATTAGGTTCATTGTGAAAATTCAACATTGTAACTTAGAAATACTCTTATGAATAACTTTGAGCAAAAGCCCTCTCAAAGAGCAAGGGGTCTCTCTAAGCCATTTAAGTCTACACCTTTGTTTTCCAGTGAGACTCTTCGAGCTCATTAAACTCCTTTAATTATTTCCTGAGCAAAAAATATAATGAAGACAGTGAATGTAATGAAGCGGTAACAGATTTTAAACTTTACTAATTATATAATTTATTCCAAGGTTATTTATTTTTGTGAGATTTCAACTCTTATTTACATTTATCTGATTTGTTATGAAGGAAATTAAGTGAGAGAATTAGGTAGGTTTCCGATGTCTATTGGTTTTTAAAACGCGACAGACGTATGAGTCTAAATAGGAATTTTCATTTTGCAAGGCAACAGAAACAATAATAAACTATTAGGCTCTCCATAGGATTACCAGAAAGAAGAGAAAATGGCATTCAATCCTTCTAGTTAGATTCCTAACTAAAGAAACTCAACTATCAATTGAATTAAGATGCAATGTCAGGGAAGTTAAGAGTCTATTATATGAAAAAAATATAAAACGATTCGGATCTATTAATTAATGGATTTTCTGTAAAAAAAAAAAAAAAAAAAAAAAAAAAAAAAAAAATCAAGATTTACCTTGATGACATGAATCTTTGAATAACGTCTTCCATTCTTTAATGATTATACTTAGAAGAAAAAAAAATAGCCCATTAAAATTAAAAGCAGACGCTGCCTAATTGAAACATGTTTCATGGAAAGTGTATATAAATGAGAGTAAACAAGGTTTAAAAGCCGCAGAGGAATATGATTGTAGAGGGTATGACTACTAAAATTGCACAATACATACCAGGAAGAAAGGGGAAACCCAGTAAACTCCCATACAACTTAACGAATTTCAACGAAAAATGAATAATAATTAAAAGCTTACATTGAAAAGCATAAATATAAATTAGAGGTTCCGCTTAGCACTTAAAGTACATTTCTTAAAATCATTCATGATCGATTCTTCAGGGTTCGACAAGGATGAGATTAATCCGAATATTACCAAGTAGAGGCGGGTGTTCCACAAGGTAGAATCCTGTGGCCCATCCTCTACATCCTGTACACTGCCGATATCCCCTCTCACCCTAACACACTCCTTGCAACCTTTGCGGAAGACCAAGCAATCCTTTCGTCCGATGCCGACTCATATGCTTCCAGGAAAAATCTTCAACGGCATCTGATGGACACACAGCGTTGGTGCCAGCGCTGGC
This sequence comes from Oncopeltus fasciatus, assembly GCA_000696205.2. Taxonomy (NCBI): domain Eukaryota; kingdom Metazoa; phylum Arthropoda; class Insecta; order Hemiptera; family Lygaeidae; genus Oncopeltus; species Oncopeltus fasciatus. Next base: position 27,004 of record KZ810391.1, read on the forward strand.
GCATTAAGCTAAATGAAGGCAAATGCTGTCATGTTACGTTCACACTAAGGAAGAACAACCTGGCAAAATTTTCTTTAATGTTATTCCTATCCCATCTTCCGACTGCGTCAGGTATCTGGGATTTCATCTTGACTCTCGACTAACATGGAACACACACACACAAAAATCAATGGTAGTATGTCTCTAATATCTACAGTTTTTTTAAAAATATTAATAAGTGTAAAGATGTTAAGTTTGATATTCTTCTGATTCTCGGTCAATTTGAGCCATTTTCGAGCTCATATCATAGATTGTATAAGGAATATCCAGTTCAGCTAATAATTTCTAAATCATAAGACAATATCCTTTGCTGTGAAGTGTCTAGAAGAGACTTTAATTAATTATTTATTACCAATCGTAAATCGAAAATTTACTTTTCAGTTTTTCGATGTACAGTCTACTAAACGACAATAAGAAAAAAAAAGATTGATTTTTCTAGTTGAATCTTCCTTTTAATCCTCTCCAGAAGCTACTCTTTTACAACCATAATTTCTAGGATTATAAAACAAATTGGGTTTTTGAATTAATTGGATGTAGTCGGAATTACCCACAAAAAGAGACTCCCCCCCTCTTTTAATCTAGATAAATTACCTTTTTATAAACAATGGGAATACTTTTGCTTGATAAATTAACATTAATGTTCAAGAATATACAGAAATATTCTGCTAGTTGTATTCTGTTAATTTTATTTTAAAGTATTTGAATACATATTAGAAAAGATATTGCCATTTTAAATTATTAACTTTCTTTAATGTGGATGAAATGAGTTAATGTTTAGTAGACATAATCAAAATGGTGATTATTGGTTTTCATAAATAACGCTTTTGCCCGAGTACTAATTAATGTCCTTCAAAAGCAGGCAGGAGGAAGACTAAATTAAAAATTGACAATCAATATTTTTTTTTTATTAGACGTCTGCCTATAAAGCCATCATTACCACGTTATTAGTAATACAATTAAGATTCCGTCTATAAATATTGTTTAAGTATTGAAATAATACAATGCATTATTTTATAAAGCACGCCAATACCAAAATGTAAAATAAGGCAATAGATAATTATCAAGAACCAGATTACCAGTAACTAAGAATTTCACTGCATTGTATAAAAAATGGTAAAATAAACAGTAACTGAACAATGAAACTTTTTTTTTTAAATTTAATTGGTCATTGATTGATAGAAAATAAGTTCATTACTCGCCCATTTATAATCTTTACATTATTTATTTTTTTAAACTATCAAGAAAATTTAGAAAAAAAGTTAGTTCTAACAGTGTTTAAAATTCACTGTCTATAATGCATAACAAGAGCATATAATTACTTAATATTTATTTCTCATTTCTAGATAATAAGGATTAAATTTTCATAGAATAAATTGGTCTTAAATCTCACAACAGATATAATATATAATAAAAGTTGAACTTTATAATATTAGGTCAGAAAAATGAATTTAACACTAACAGGTTTTGTGACAGTCAAAGAGATTATTTTAGAGCAACAAATATTCTCTTTTTCACTATTTTTGACAATTTAATGTCTCCGACTATTGAACTATGACCATTTAAGTTAACTTCAAAGCAACAATGAGTATAAAAATACAAAAATTTATCTTAAGGGGAAAGTTAACCAAATTGCATTCTATACCATAGGTACATAAAAACAACAAAAATTCGAAATATGTGTGTGTGTGTGTGTGTGTGTGTGTGTGTGTGTGTGTGTGTGTGTGCGCGTGTATGTGTGTGTGTGTGTGTGTGTGAGTGTGTGTGTGTGTGTGTGTGTGTGTGTGTGTGTGTGTGTGTGTTTGAGTGTGTGTGTAAAATCTCATTGTCATACACATTGAATCGTTAATAATAAAAATACATTACCTGACGATTCCGTAAATGAGTAATGCAATCCCAACGAAGGCTGCAGAACCGCTCCCTGCGATGACAGCTGTAAAATAGAATAATAAATAGGTTATTGAATACTGCTCAGTCAAGAGTTATAAGCGATATAAATTTAGTAATGACATATTGTTTATAACGTAATAAGACCCAAGTGCATACCTCATGCAGGTTTGAACCTTTGTGCTGACTATTGTAGCTATGAACCTTTGGCTTACATATGACAACCAAGGAAGGAAGTCACGGTGGCAGTATTAAGTCGCTCTTGAGCTTTTACGCGCTGCGATAATAAAAATGTTTTATCAATTAATCAATTTTTTATCAATTAATATCATATGGCGAGAAAATAACTAAACTGAGGCTCCATTTTGAAGAAGTCGAAATTGATTAAACAAGCTTAGATAATGCTTTAAAGGGAATATTAAATATTGGTGAGTACTAAATAGAATTAAGACATTTACAGTCCCCCACTCCTGTATATGAACTAAATTCGCTATTCAGACTAGGTTTTGCAAAATATGAAACCGAAGGGTTTTTATTCTTAGATGCTTTTAGTTGGGGTTCGGTCAAGGTAGATCCAAAAAACACAAATTAAAAAAAAATGTATTTTTTAATAAAGGAATATCTGCCAACGTTTCGGCTTACATTGTAAGCCATCTTCAGGGCTATCATGAATATGAGAGAGGACGTCCTGTCCCTAAGTTCACATTTCCATGACTAAAATGTGAACTTAGTCATGGAAATGTGAACTTAGGGACAGGACGTCCTCTCTCATCTTCATGATAGCCCTGAAGATGGCTTACAATGTAAGCCGAAACGTTGGCATATAATCCTTTATTAAAAAATACATTTTTTTTAAATTTGTGTTTTTTGGATCTACCTTGACCGAACCCCAACTAAAATTATCTAAGAATAATATCTACGGTCAACAAACTCTCCTTTCGAAGGGTTTTTAGTTAAATCGAATGAGAGGGTAAGGGCGCATAGATAGAGACAATATTGAATAACCGTTCATTATCTTTATTATTTTAAAGAAAAAAATTACTGTTTTTAAAGGATATACAATTAAATTTTCTAACATTCCTAATTTACAATATTTTTATAGATATGCACAAAGCAGACACAGAGATAGAGCGCCTTCAAATACACTCCAGGTCGGCCTAGAGTCAGTCTCGTTCCAAGTTCACCTTTCCCCTTTATTTTTGTTTACAGTTATTAACGTCTAATTAGTTATTCAATCTTATTTCTGCTTATGTAATAACACATGAATTATCCACATCGCTCCTGTGTGATGGACTCTTTCTTCTAATTTTATCTTTCATTAATAATTTCTACTTACCAAGGGACCAGTTTCTTAATTTCCTTACCACATCTATGGTAGGGAAAAGTTCTAAGTGACAAATAATGAACTTTTGTTATTTTATGTAAGGATTTATAATAATCAATTATTATAAATATTAGCGATGGATACTCATTGCTGAATTCGCCAAAATGAAAACACTAGTGCTTCCTGGATGTTAAGGTATTTTCTGAATAAAATATAATAGAAGGCATTAAGTATATCTGTGGGATAGGACGGACTTTTCACTAATGCCCTCGAAGCTGAAAATGTCCAAGCACTATACTCTAGAAGGATAATCCTTGCAGAGACACAAGTCCTGGGGAAAAAACAAATCCCCAATGGCCTTTGTCTTATCTGGATTGGGGACATTAGTTTGCCAAGAGAAGAGAGAGCATTCGTATAAATAGTAAATAGAGGACAAACGCAAATCCCGTCTTAGGCATTCATATATAATTGAAGCCGTTTCTTTCCTAACTATCAATTTTGATGAAGAGCAAATTTTTTTTTTTACGAAGAGTTTATACTTAAAAATTTAAATAAACTTATTTATTCTTGGATGCTACGCATTATTTTTTTTCAAGAATAAATGTTTGCAATCGTTTACTCAAACACTGCAGATACTTCTGCCGATACTCTTGCCGATGACTTGAAAATATGAGTTTATTGTTTACATGATAATAAAACATATTAAAACAAATCCCAAATAGCTTTACTAGCTTTGATTTAATAATTATGTCTAATAAAAATAATATTAACTTTTCTAGTTTGAACTAAATGTTCTAAGAGATCAATCATATGCTAAGTGCATGTAGTGGTTAGTAGTAGAACTAATTTAAATAAATGAATTAATTCTTGATGGGGAACGAAAGGTCAAAATAAATAACAATAATTCTAATAACACTTATTTATTACCTGTCCAGTTTTGCGTTCTTAGAAGCCTTTTTAGGAGCTTAAAATATATTAAATAATTTATAACTATGAACCTTCCGTCCCAAAAGGTACGTCGATACTGGTCAGAAACTTTCGAAAGAGGCTACAGAAAATTCATAAGTAATCGATCATTCTGTTTTATAATTATTATTATAATCCATATCCAATGAATTATTGAATTTTTTGGCAATTTAAATTTTAAAATAAAATATATAAAANAATTTTTGGGAGATGTATGAAAACAGGAAACTAATCGTGAAATAAATGCTATTAGAATTCGGCCTTGAACTTTATTTTTGAACTTTCTCATTGCGCCAATAATTAGAAAGCAGAAGGTTGTATTTTGAATAAGAAAAATTTATCACATTATTGTTTGTCCCGCGATTATGAAATTTTTTGCGCTGAAAAAAATTCTAGTATTCTTGAGAAAATCTCACAAAATAATAAGATTCGACTCCGAGTCCTGTTACAAAATAATCAGTTTCCTCTTCTGCACCAAAGGTCAGTTCGCCATTTACCAGATCAAAGACATTCGAGCCCGACGTGTGGCGTCGGGAAACCTTAAACCATTGTAACACGTCACTGATCAAACAAGGGCTCGACAGGACAGATTCAAAGGTCGCCGAGTCGTAATTACTTTGGAGCCGCCACGACGAGACGACTCTGACAGACGGAGAGGGCGGAGTCCAGGGTACCCTTACTCCTGCATCAACCTGGACCGCAACGGCAGGTCAGAGAAAATCTATAAACTCCAGACCAAGGTGACCATTCAGACAGGGAAGCCAGAATCGAAAGCGACGGATCAATATTCCTCGTTTTCTTCATTTCCCAAGTTTTTAAATCTAAAGAACCTCGGAAGAGAGTACAGGTGTCTGGACCTAAACCATACCCATTGGAAATATCCAGTACCCAGAGTGGGTAGCTAGGGTTCACACTCCAGCCAGACATAAACCCCACTTGTCTCACACAGAGAGTGAGTGCTCGGGCATTTTGTCCTCCTGAGTCTTTCTCACTTTGGATCCTTGCCCAATTACTTCCAGCTCCCTGTATCAGAGGAGGGCAGTTCAAGGACCTTGTCAAATTTCAATTACAAGAAATAACTGTAAATATTTTTCTTAAAGTAATTCACATCGATTATATATAAAACACATTAAATAATTTAGTTTTGTCGAATTACTATAAAAGGAAACTAGCTTACAACACAAAGGTTTTTATCAAAATCCGTTTATTGGTTGAAACTACAAGTCTTTGACCGTTTAAATAATATAGAATCAAAGGTAGATTTTTTTACTATCTCTTGACACCACAATTTATATTTTACATAAATATATACAAATTTTCAAGTTCAAAATTAAAAAAAAAATATTAAAATAAATTGATACATTATTTATTGATGACTGTTTTTGAAACGAAAATTATCATTTTGTAATAAATTTTTGGGAGATGTATGAAAACAGGAAACTAATCGTGAAATAAATGCTATTAGAATTCGGCCTTGAACTTTATTTTTGAACTTTCTCATTGCGCCAATAATTAGAAAGCAAAAGGTTGTATTTTGAATAAGAAAAATTTATCACATTATTGTTTGTCCCGCGATTATGAAATTTTTTGCGCTGAAAAAAATTCTAGTATTCTTGAGAAAATCTCACAAAATAATAAGATTCGACTCCGAGTCCTGTTACAAAATAATCAGTTTCCTCTTCTGCACCAAAGGTCAGTTCGCCATTTACCAGATCAAAGACATTCGAGCCCGACGTGTGGCGTCGGGAAACCTTAAACCATTGTAACACGTCACTGATCAAACAAGGGCTCGACAGGACAGATTCAAAGGTCGCCGAGTCGTAATTACTTTGGAGCCGCCACGACGAGACGACTCTGACAGACGGAGAGGGCGGAGTCCAGGGTACCCTTACTCCTGCATCAACCTGGACCGCAACGGCAGGTCAGAGAAAATCTATAAACTCCAGACCAATGTGACCATTCAGACGGGGAAGCCAGAATCGAAAGCGACGGATCAATATTCCTAGTTTTCTTCATTTTCCAAGTTTTTAAAATCATTAGAACCTCTNGTTATTTAGCTCGTTTATATCTTTATATATTGGTGGACTTTCTAACTTTTTGTTCACCAATATTTCAACAAAATAAATAAATTTATTTATTATAAATTTACGAACTTATCTTCGATAGGAGATCGCTTCTCCCAATTCACTAATCTGATTAATGTATAAACTCATATTAATGAATTAATAAACTCATAAGTTAATAAACTCATATAATGTGAGTAAACCCATTACTCTAACCCTTCTATAATTACTCATTACTGAGATATCACAAGGGTGTCACATGTTTTATTTCAAGGGTAGTAAAGTGGTATATCAAGGTATTATATTAAGGGATTTGACGTTGTATCAAGGGCATTATATCCCTTGTTATATCTCGGGATTAGGTGCTTATCAAGAGTTATTCTTGAAAGGGATCGGTATTACAGGTGTTGTATCAAGGGTATTTTATCCCTTGTTATATTAAGGGACTAGGAATTACGTTGATTAGGTGTTCAATCAAGGGTTCTATATAAGAGCAATTATTATTTATATTACTATTATTATTATGCCAAACGATTATATTATTATATTCTATTAGATGTATAGATATCAAGGGATAATGTGCCGAATTACTGTAGCCCAACTTTTCCAGCTAGCCTAGAGAAAATTACTTATGCTGATTTTACGCTCATTGTGTTCTTTCCACCATGTTAATTAATTTCCGTCATTTAGTCTTATTTATATCTAACATTATAAAACATGGGGAATCCGCTTGAATTACGTAGATAAGGACTTTTTTTATATGACATGAAAAAATGTATAAATAATAAGAGATTTGAAATATAATTATGAAAACATTTATGTTCTGCAACATTTTAGGTGCCCTTCCTATTGCGAACTGTTGAATGAATTCATTTTTGGAAGAAATATGATAAGGGGGAGAGAAGGGGCGCCATGGTAGCTCATGAGATCCGTTGGGGTCTCGCCATCCTGGCGCTGCGGATACAAATACCGTCCTGGGCAAGCTTTAATTGATAAATACCAACAAACTTTTCCTTAGCCATGGGTATTTAGAGTGTGATGGAAGCTTGTAGATAGTCCGTCCCTCCATGATCCTAAATAGTTGATAGGGAAACATAAAAAAAAAAACATTAAAAAAATAAATAAATAAAATGAAATAAATAAGATGAAAAAAAAAAGAAGAAGTTTAGAGGAATGCCAGTGTGGCAAATAGTGTATTTGTGTTATGAAAAAAATTTTCAGAACATTTGTAAAATAAATTTTTCCAACGCATATATTGTATAATAAGTACTTAAGTGCCTTTAGCTACCAATGCAATTAAAAGAGAATAATAATTTAAAAAATATTCAAAAACTTTTGCATTAACGAAAAACGCATTTTAATGAAGATATTTAAGAGAGTAAAATTAATGTTGAGGAGTTCCGTCACTCTACCCTCCAGACAGAACTGTACGAGAGTCTTTTTTATTTCACCTTTGACCATTTTGGCTTCTCCAGCTTGTAAAATCAAATAAGTTTCTTAATCTTATCTACATCCATATTGAATTTAACGCTGGAGAAATTAGTCAGGGTTCCGGCCACGATCAGAATAATAAAATACAGTTGGGCAATTATTTTATTATTGCAGACTTTACGACTTAACTTGCGAGTCATCATCAGGGCGATAGTAATGTCGGGAGAGATCTCCGAGTGAGGTTTATGTTCACATCTCAGAGTGCTAATGAACTAATAACTAAAAATAAGTAATACTCGTCGGCAAACGAACCTCCATACATGTCAACTTGAATTTAACATAGAAAATCTTCTTGGATTTCGCTGCACCTGCGTTTTGAAACGCATGACTGTATTTTTCCTTTTAATAAGTAAGGAAGGACATATCAAGGCGGTAAATTGCTCATGAATACTACTAGTAGTAGTAGTAGTAGTAGATCATTGAAGGGCAATCAACTTCTAGGTTATTATGCCCTATAAATATCCTTTAATATGTTTACTATAAATTAGTTAATAAAAGACAGGAATCAGGATTATTTCGACCACTATAACAACCTAAATTAATGGATTTTTTTTATTTTATTTAAATATTATTATTATATATTTAATAAATTATAATAAATAAATTATTATTAACTAAAATAATAAATAATATCTCATTCTTTAATTTAGATTTTCCAGGCTATACCTGCTTTTTTAAGAAAGTTTAACAGCCCATCCACTGTAGAGGGGTTGTTCCCAAGGCACTCCGCCATATTTCTTCCAATGCCTTCCCTAGTGAAGTAATTCTGATAAACTGGGCAAACCTCTATGATGTGCTGGATTGTTAGGTGAACTTGGCAGGTATTACACTTAGGCTGCAGATCTTTGTTAATTAGGTGTATATGAGTAAGGTTCGTGTGACCTATCCGCATACGGGTCACATGAATACTATTTTGGGAGATGTTATGGAAATGCAGTATCCTCTGTTCCCACCTCTTTAATTCCCCACAGAGTTTTGTTGCAACGAGTATCCAGGTCGAAACGAGAAAAGTGCCGGTAGGAAGAGTGAGGCTGTCTCCCAGACAGAGATAAATATTTGGGGGTGTCAGGACGAGGGGGAGGGCGAAGTAGCCTAATAAATTGCGTGTGCTGCGCTCCCTCTCTGCCGGACAGCTCCAGTTTATTAGTCCAGACCCTCCAGAATGAGCGCTCGAGTGGCGCCTCCGCCAAAACTACCCCCCACACCTTTACCACTCACAAAGGGGATTACCTCGCTACCCCCAACCACTCATTTTCTAAAAATAGGTTAGGTGTCCAATAATGAAAACCTCTCAAAAATTGCTGGCAGTATCCCATCAACCCAAAATTGCAACTTCCCTTCTCTCCATCTATATATAACCACTGGTTCATGATGGAAGGTTCTTTCTTCCCTCATAAAATATTAGCTATTTAGTTTAATAATTTGGAAAGTTTAGTAATGAAACACTTATGAAAAAAGTTTTTAAAGCTTTTTAACCACAATAAAAATTAATAATTTTTTTGTGTCGTATTTAATCCCACGTAAATTTTAACAATTTTTAGTGCAAGGAAACAGACCGACGAATATATCTTCTTATGCACGGAGGAGCTGACATTGTCAAGCTGTTTAAATGACTCTCGTTATTTACTTTTAAATTTTAATTATATAAACAGAGTCATTGATTCCTCATAAATAATGGACTAAACTTTGCCGTTGTAAATGAAATAAGCCAAAGTAATTTTCTTGAAAATCCTGTATTATCGCGGGCCTTGGACTAAAAGTCATTATATATAATTAATATTCATGAGCTAGTTAAAATAACTGTCCGTCCCTCTTAAAAGTGAAGGGAAAACTTTTAATTACTGTGAAAGTCGCTATAGTTATTATCTAAACACTGTTAAATAATAACATTTACAGATATTTTCATAAATTATANACTATTCCCTCTCATTAATTGAATAAGAAAGAACTTAGCGTGTACGCTTGATGGAGAAGCTGCCCAATGGCAGAACTCATAAAAATATATTTCCTAATCATTTTAAATTCAAATGATATTCAAATGATATATATATAAAGATCACATCAACTGCTAGATTTCTATGTTTATATTTAGATTAGTAAGGAGAATAAAATTAATTAAAATTATTGTATATGAAGTAAATTTCAACTATCTCTGTTCGTATTTAATATTTTTTTTAAAATATATAATCCCTTTATCCTGTGTATTTATTTCTATTTTATATTTCTCATATCATAAGGCTTCAAAATTAATACACTATGAAAATTCATGTCAAAATTACTTACTTTTGAGAGGTTGAATGACAATCAATTAATTGATTATTATTAACTGTAATAATTACACAGTCCATTTTTAGTTAAATCCTTTAGTAGGACAGAAGGAGGATTAATCTCAAATTTATTTATATAAATATAGTAAATAGTGTAGGACAAATAGTTGTGTTTTTGTGTTAAATATTTTTATTTGAAAATTGCATGGCGATTTTGTAGATACTGCTGACAGGAAATTTATCTGTCGAGGATAGTATTGAAGCAATAGCACTGCTACGTAGAAATTAATATTCGAAGCCAAATACTAAAACTTGGTTCATTAAGGAAGTCTCGACTGCTAATGAACTAGAGATTGCTATTGGTTCATTTAGCAGCAGGGGTTCGGATCATCCCCTAATAGTGGGGATCTGAGGAAATGAGCTCTATTTCCAGATGGACAACCTAGAACTTTTTTTTAACTTCTATTTATTTTTTACATTGTGTTAAATAAAAACATTTTTTAATTTGATTACAATAAAAAGTGACATTCAATGACAATCACATGTGGGGAGAAGGCGACCAAAGACACAACTCTGGAAGAAATTATTTATAGGGGAAATAAATCCTTCAACGAGTCCTACGGCGAAGTCTCAAAGGAGAGGACCCAAACCTTATACAATAATACCAAATATTGATATTCATATCAAACTAGGCTGAAAACATGCTATTTAATTTACTGTGAAAATTTATAAAATTCACCTTAGTTTAAACCATTATAAATGTTAAACAGCCGTTCCGAAATATATATTTTAATCAGAGACATAGCAAAAGTAGAATTTAACAATCTAAAATAGTATAGTAACTGTGCTAGGGGCGCCATGGTAGGTCATCGTATCGTTCGGGTCTCAAAATCCTGGGTTCGGATCCAGCCCAGAGCAAGCTTGCATCAAGAAATAAAAGCTTGTCCTGAGCCATAGAATGGGATGGCAACTTGTAGATAGCCCCTCCCACCACGATCCTAAGTGGATAGGAATTTAGGATGGGAGAAAGCTTGGCAAATATTGGATGACAGAAAATCCCAAGAGAGTGGGAGCATTGAGTTAGGGAGAAGAAATCGAATACTGGCTGATATAAAGGTCAGAAGGAGAGAGAGAGAGAGAGATGGAATCCTGTTTGTCGGGAGCGGATGGAGCAGCAAACGCTAAAGTGTCTGGAGGATATTTCCAGGGGTAGCTACGAGTGCTAATGGCATACATCCCCCTACCGCGGCGGGAAGGGTTGGAGTCCAGCCTCGCTTGTGATAAATGTCTTTCCAGTCGAGGGATTCAAAAAGGAGGTCTACACCATCAGCAAGAACTTTCGATAGACCTGAATCGATCAGGACCTGAATGCCTCGAATATAATGAGTCACGATTAGGACTTTAGGACCACTTGTTTCTCATTTTTCTCTATTACATACACATTTAGAAAAGCATAATAGGCCCCAATAAAAAATATAAATTAATTTCACATTATTTTAATTAAATAATTTAAACAATATTGCGCTCTATGCCATTTTTACGTTATATGTGAGGCTTCTCAAGTATTCATAAGATTATTATTCCATGAGTAACTCCAAGGGAATACCGCACTTATTTGTTATCAACTCATAAAAACTTATTGAAAAAATAATTTTTTAACATGTATTTTTTCTATTTCACAGTAATCATTTGTTATTTGTAAAAACCTTTACAATTACATACATCGATTTCATTAATATACATTGCCATTAATTTCGATAAAAGTTCTAATCAGTTTACTAATACACACACAAACCTTATTTTATGACCACAAATAGAACAAACACCATACAGTAAACGTCTAATATATTTTTATTAGCAATCGCAGATGTGAATTAGGACTATATGTTACATAATAATGGGTGTAATACATGTAATATATAAATAAATAAATAAATATATAAAGTGGGTAGTGCCCGAGGAGGTTAGTGTCTGGAGTCCTGGAATGCCATTCTGCCCTCAACACGCACTGTGGGTAGTGCCCGAGGAGGTTAGTGTCTGGAGTCCTGGAATGCCAT
>KZ810394.1:8167-25765 GCA_000696205.2 Oncopeltus fasciatus
AATATCCAAGGACATCCAAATCCTCTAGTCCTCTCCTTGGCATCCCACGTCCATCCCGACAACCCTCCCCGACGCCTCAAGAGGAGGTGGCCAAGGGACCTCCTACTCCAGTCAGTTTAGTATAATACCTAGGGAGTGAATGCACTGGCATTTTTCTCCCCCTCTCAATCCCTCCTTGACTCCCTGCCTAGTCTCCTTCTTATCCTAGGATAAGGAGAAGATGGGTGCCGGATAGTCTATCGCGGGTTAACCTGGGCTCTTCTCTGAGGACGGGTTACGTCCCGGGATAGACGAGCAAGGACTATCATCATGTACCCCATCAAAAAATTAAGTGTAAAAAAATGTACTGAATAATTTTTTTTTTTAATAAAGAGTTAATTCAATATAAAAAAAATATTATAAATGGTTCGATAAATGAAAATATAAAATAACAAATAATTTCCTTCCTTCTAACAATTACATATATTAAGATTATAAATTTTGGTTCGCCGCTATACTCCCCGTGTTCAACTAGTAACGAACTCATTCAACGATATGGCAAAGAGAAAAAGTAAAAATGCAGAATTTGAATTCGGCTTCGTTATTTTACAGCCACGATGCTATAGCATGTACACACACACACACACACACATGTGAATTCTATTTCAACTGTAATGGTTTATTGGAATAAATAAAATTCAATTTTCTTTAGTCCACTATTTTGACAAAGATTTTTGACATTTTGCAAGTTAAATGTAACAGAAAAACTCAGAACCTCTTAGCGAAAAAATAAAATAAAAAAATGAAAATAACTATAAATGAGGAAAGCCCCTCATTGTGAGTGAGGGAGGAAGCGCTAGGTCGGAGAGAGAGGGAAGATGGCTCATCCCTCAGGCTGGGAAGAGCACTGACGGCTGGAAGACTTCCTCCAGCCGAGGGAGTTCACAAATTAGAGCTATTTGTGGGGGGTGAGAGCACCTCCAACCCCCAACCCCCCATGCACTTCACAAAGACAAATAGGAGTTTTAGGGGCAACCTTCCCCAAGCCACAACCTCAAGAGGGTGCCTTCTTCACTGCAATACATACCTCGAACATGTTCTGTTTATTTTCAATTCATACCATAGTATCTTTAAATACATTTATATAATAAATATTAGATTTAAAATAATGCTATTCAAAAAGTGAAATTAGGAATAAAGAAAAATAATTGAATCCAAATTTATAAATTTGGAAACAAAAACAAAAAATAAACCTAAAATCAATTTGAATGGAGAGTTTTGACCGTAGAGATTACCATATTAGTTGATGTTCTTGTTGGGGTTCGGCCAAGGTTGATGTGTATGTTTTATTATCTGCCAACGTTTCTGCTTACATTGTAAGCCATTTTCAGGGCTTATGTGGGAATGTGGGAGGGGACGTCTTGCTAACTGAATTAAATGTTCACGAAAAATAACTAAATTAAAATTCTAGGTTTATTTCTGCAGTGTGCGATGTGACCAGATACCCCTCTCGGAGATCTACCCAGACATCACAGTCGATGTGTAACAGTGGGAATTATATTTCAACTTGATGACTTACGAATAAAGTCGAAACTTTGGTCATAATTTAAAAAAAAAAACTACCCAATAATTTTGGAGTTATTAATTTTCCTCATCCTGGCCGAAACCCTGATTTATTTTTCACGCGTAATATTCGACGTCCTACCAATTCACTATCCAAGATATGAAAATATATTAGAGTGAAAATAGCTAACTCTCTTGTATTAGTCTTAGATGATTTTAGTTGGGGTTCGGTCAAGGTAGATCCAAAAACACAAATTTAAAAAATGTATTTTTTAATAAAGGATTATCTACCAACGTTTCGGCTTACATTGTAAGCCATCTTCAGGGCTATCATGAAGATGAGAGATTTTTCTCTTGTATTAGATTTAAGTATTTTACAAAAAAATTTCTTTAACGCCTTAATAGGGTACACAGCATCAGATAGAGTACAGTATCCTGCTTAACTAAAAAGTTGTTGTTATAACTCGTAGTACGTTTAGCAATCCTTTTCAATATTCTGTTCATTTTTAGAAATACATGTCTTCAAAGAGTAAGACTATTGATAATTAAAATATTTAATTAAATAATAATTTGAGCGAAAATTCGAAGTTTGAATTATTAATTTGAATAACTTCGCTTCTAAGAAAGTTAATAATTAATAATAACATATATCTTTCAAATAAAAGAATAATACTAATATATTTTATGTGCTACATAATCTAATTTAGGTTGGATGATATTTGCACTTTTTTTTTTTTGCGTTTCATTTGAATGAGCTGAGATAAGTCTAATCGATATTTGTTACCACATTTGCATACCTAATTCAGTCTGCAATGGTTCAATTCATATCATAGTAAGACAAACCGTTTGTCTAGGGCGTCATTATGAGTAAATGTAATATTCGTTTTCATTTGTGCTCACTACCATTAGCTGCACTTTTCGGAAAAGCTTCAAGGCTTCACTTAGACTGAGTTTTACATAATCTGCACTAGTCTATAATAACTCAGTCTACAGTTTTATCAAAATCGTTAAATTTTATCGTTCAAAAATAAAATAAAAACACGTTTATGGATTCTGAACATTAACGTTTGGATTTAAATGGACATTCTGAGCCCATCTTTATATATTAACTCATCCCCAAGTATTTTCTCGATCGGTTCGGCCGTTGTGACAGAATTTTGTTTAGCGACACAAGCGACTGAAATTCGTAATCTATGCAGATTTCTCATGTTTCAATGTAGATGGACATAAATAAGAGTAAATGACGATTTCTCATACTAACAGGGGAGGAAAAAAGGTAAAGGAGAAACTAGTCGGGAAAGAGGAGATTGGAAGCGTAATTTTTTTTCGTAAAAATAAAATTTTTTGTAAATGAAATATTTTAATATAATCGTTTAAACGCCTCATCTAAATACATTATTATATTTCTTTTATACTTGAAGTATAAAAAGGCTAACTTACAATTAGAAAATTAAAAGATGTTTTGAAATAAAATGTTAAATAATTATGATTCATTATTTTTTTCTTATTCCTGAGAGTGAAGAAAATATTGACGAATTTTTCAATAGTGCATAAACGCATATTAAGGAAGATATTCAATAATGTAATTAGAAGCTTGCTATCTGTTGAATGAATTAGTTTTCTATTAAATTCAGATAATAGGAGAGCTGGGAAGCAGTATAATGGAAGACCAAAATTTATTGGTAAATTCGTTTTATTTGAGTTAAGAAACATTTATGTGTACAAAGAAGGTGTGAAATATAATTTTTAGCTGTTATATTCTAGAACATTTTTGAATGAAACTATGATGGGTGATCATATCCCACTCAATCTTCCCGGCCAGTCTAGAGTAATCATTTGTAGACATATCTTTTATACTCATTTTTCTCTGCCTTGCAATACGTATATAATAATTAATTTACTCTTAGTTATCTTTATGTTCAATTAAAAATGAGGTATCTGCTTAGATAACACAGCTCTTGCGTGACGAAGTTCAACATATGGGATTTGTTTGGTGAAATCATAAAAAAATACAGATACTTTATAAAAAAGTGCTCCACATTCACACTCACAAAAATACTATATTTGACATATTTGCAGGAATACAAATAGAATATTAAATTAAAGTAAAACAACAATATCAAATATTTCTTTAACAAGATAAATATATTCTGTGAGAAGAATAAATATTTATTATTTTAATCAATTTCAGTTTAATATAAAGATAGTTGATAATTTATTGAATGATTATATATGTTTTTTAAGGAGCCTAATCAATAGTCCGATACTCATATGCCTAACAATTCTTCTTCAAGGATAACAGATATTTCGTCGCTGGTTTCATCGATTTGTTGACTTTCCATAAAAGAAATATTACCCCTCGCTGTGATGTCCATTCGGAGCCTAGTTCCTAGGCATTAATTCTCAAGGTTCCACCAGAAATAAGAGGGCAAGGTCAGAGAAATTCCGTCATGTAGGAACTGCGTACGCCATTTTAGCAGGATTTCGCTATTTCTAGTCAGAAATGTGATTTACACTCAGGACAATATTTCCTGTTAGCTCACGAACTCATCCTCAGACCCAAGAACTTAAGGACATCTGTAGCTCGAAGGATTATGGGTAATAAGCACAAATTGGCTGTAAATAAAAACGGCCCAATTAAATACTATGGACTTGCAAGACGAAAAGCACAATTGAGAGAAAAGTTAGCCCAACTATTATATTTCAGCCAGATAGCTACTCACTATCTTCTGGACTTTAAAAACTTCTTATATTTCGGTGATTGGCATTATCATGAGAAGTTAGCCCAACTATTATATTCCAACCAGAAAGTTTATTATACTGTGGCTGTCTCTAGGCAAGCTAATATTGTCCGATAAAACGATACATATAATACCAGGCATGTCAGATCCAAATGGAAGCATATTGATTAGATATGTTTTTCTTCCAAAATATAATTAATAGGAAAAATTTAGTATGTAAATGTTATTATCAACAATTCATTACTTACCTGTTATATCTTATAAATATTTTTGTTAAACTACTATTTAAAGCGAGCTCGTTTATCAATCATTCAGGCAGGACTCATCAAATTGTTTAAATAAAAAGGACTCATAGCAAATATAGTTCATTTATTTTGAGATAAAAAAAAAAACACTGAAGAAGGCAAATTGTAATAGAGATAGGACATATATTCCTGTGTTTAGAGGCACAATTGTTTTTATTCTTTCAAATATTTAGTAAATATTTNTATATATATATATATATATATATATATATATATATATATATATATATATACGTATATACATACACACACATATATACATTCATATATATTGTCATATTAAGCTCGAGGACTGAGGCCGGAATAGGTTAATTGATCTTTCATTTTATGAGTTTATATAAGTAGGATGTTGGTCGAAGACGACCAATTCCTCTGAATACAAAGGAATTACCAATTACTCTGGCCCAGACGCTCGTCAGAGTTCATGACCTTTTTTAAGGAGCTAGGGCCAGTCGACAAATTACTTAGAGAATTCGACTGCAAGTTTGCGCTCACTATTAGGGAAAGAAGGGTGGGAAGAAGAAAAAGAAAAAAACTTATACGTATACATATATGAGTGGTATATATATTTTTAATTTTTCCCTCGTAATATCAATAACTGAAATAGTTCTGAAAAATCAAGTCATGATAACAGCGTTTATTATCATCAAAAACAAAAGTCTACTGAAAAATACGGTGTGAGTGAAGGAAGACCGACCAGCTGGGGAGTGTACTGACGGAGCAGCCGGCACGACCTCTCGCGGGGAGTTCACAAATTAGTGCTATTTACTGGGGTGGGGACTCCCCCCCCCACTACTTTACAATGACAAATAAGAGTTTTAGAAGTCACCGCCCATCGCCTCCAGCCTTGGATCCCAACCTGACTCCACCTCAAATTATTTCCACGATAATAAAGTTCCTCATACTTGAATTCTTCTGTGTTNAAGGGGAAAGTTTGGTGAATTCACTTAGAGTTTTAAACAACGAGAAAATATATTTTTTATGATGATTCATGATCATTTTATTAAATAAAAATTATTTGATATAATTGCTCATATGTTTTTATCATGAAATCTGAAACTGATAACTTTTAAGTTTTGGAAGGATGAGAAACTTAAAATTTCATTATTTGCCTGCTGCCAAAAATTTAAAATTATTCAAGATGGATGGCTGTTTGTGAAGATAATAAATATTTGATTGCGTTTCCATTCTTATTAATTATTCAAATTGATTTTCGTCGATATTTGCTTGACAGTCGGGTATTTTATTTAGGAAGAGAATTTACATTTGAGAGTTAACCGTCTGCATTGTTCGGCACCACTCCTTCTTATGCGAGAATAATTGTGTACTTTGGATAGCTGTGGATTTCTAGCCGCAGCATGGGAATGGAAACGGGAGATAAATGTGAGGCAGGAACGTGGAGGAAGATAGTATAGGAGAGAGAGAAGAGAGAATTACTGCCGTTGGGAATATGAGAGACCGATAGAAAGGGCGAAGGGACAAGTCCTGATGTGAAAAAGGGGAATAATGAACGAAAAAAGCAATGGAGATGTCCGAGGCTAAGAAAAAAGTGGATGATTATGATTGAAAGGAAATGGAGGCTAGAAAATAGAGAGAGTAACAGTGAGAGAAGAGACAGAACGAGAGAGTCGGAACTGCATGACAATTTAATGTTGTCAGTGAGGTCAGCTGGGTTCACAAGCGTAGAGCTTGTGGTCACAGCCTATATAATTAATTGGCGAGAGCATTAGTCAATATTGATTGATTTGATCTGAAAGGTACTGTTTCCATGATAAACTGGAATGATTAAGTCTTCTTGAAGGAGATGCTAGAGAAGGCACGTAGAAAGTAAGGTTATACATACAATATAAGGTGATGTAATATATAGAGTATACAATAATAAAGATAATAATAATATAAAATAGGAATATCACCTAGCAATAAAACAAAAGTTGTGACCTCTCAAAAACACCAAATGAGCATGAAAGTTTATATTGAACATNTGCGTTTCCATTCTTATTAATTATTCAAATTGATTTTCGTCGATATTTGCTTGACAGTCGGGTATTTTATTTAGGAAGAGAATTTCCATTTGAGAGTTAACCGTCTGCATTGTTCGGCACCACTCCTTCTTATGCGAGAATAATTGTGTACTTTGGATAGCTGTGGATTTCTAGCCGCAGCATGGGAATGGAAACGGGAGATAAATGTGAGGAAGGAACGTGGAGGAAGATAGTATAGGAGAAAGAGGAGGGAGAGTTACTACCGTTGGGAATATGAGAGACCGATAGAAAGGGCGAAGGGACAAGTCCTGATGTGGAAGAGGGGAATAATGAACGAAAAAAGCAATGGAGATGTCCGAGGCAAAGAAAAAAGTGGATGATTATGATTAAAGGAAATGGAGGCTAGAAAATAGAGAGAGTAACAGTGAGAGAAGAAACAGAACGAGAGAGTCGGAACTGCATGACAATTTAATGTTGTCAGTGAGGTCAGCTGGGTTCACAAGCGTAGAGCTTGTGGTCAGAGCCTATATAATTAATTGGCGAGAGCATTAGTCGATATTGATTGATTATATCTGAAAGGTACTGTTTCCATGATAAACTGGAATGATTAAGTCTTCTTGAAGGAGATGCTAGAGAAGACAAGTAGAAAAGAAGGTTATACGTACAATATCAGGCGATATAAAATGTAAAATAGAGTATACAATAATAAAGATAATAATAATATAAAATAGGAATATCACCTAGCAATAAAACAAAAGTTGTGACCTCTCAAAAACACCAAATGAGCATGAAAGTTTATATTGAACATTTCATTTTGATACAGGTAACGCGGCACTAGGGAAGCTAATGGGATCCGTTCGGGTCTGGCAATCCTGAAAATGCGGGTTCAAATCCTCCATTAGCCATGGATGTTTAGAATGGCATGGCGACCTGTAGATAGTCCCTCCCACCATCACCCTACATAGTATAAAGGGAGGGTACTTTTTTTCTTATAGAGGTACACTCAATAAAAAAATAATCTTTATTTTCATCATAATCTAGAGATTCTGAAGAAACGATTACTAATTTTATAGATCCGTAAAAAATTCCTTTTTGCTATCATAACTGTTAATTATTAACTCTATTTGTTTGACTACAAAGTCATCTAGAAGAGATAACTATACAAGAGATTATTTTAAAATCAACTAATTAGGGCGCCAGAGTAGCTTATATGGAATTAGTTTGGGTCTCACAATCCAGGTGCTGCGGGTTCGAGTCCAATCTTGGGCAAAATTTTATCAATAAATTAAAGCTTGTACTGAAACATTGATGTTTAGTAAAGGGTGGCAACCTGTAGATAGCCCCTCCCTTCATGACCCTAAGTGGTTGAAAGGGAGTCTGTTACTTATAGTAAAAAAAAATTAAAGAAAGAGGAATCGAAGAATAAGGAATAATTCGACAATGTGAGGTTATAATTAAGCTCATAATCTGAACCAAAGAGTTAGGTAGGCTAACCATTGTGCCAGTATACTTTCTTTACGGGACTCGAATGTTCAACTTTGCAAATATTATTATAGGAGAGAAAAGGGCGCTTCTGAGGACGTCATTAATAGTAAATTAGTGTTTTCATTCATATGTCTAATTGGCAAATTTTATAACGTCAGATATAATTTAATAATATAGTTTTCTGATTTATGAAATAATTAATTAAATAACCCTAATTGGGAACCATCTAAATTAATCTGTATCGCGAATTAGGCTTTAATTGGGGGCACCGGATTAGTAAGGGTATACACTAAGAACACTCAATCCTGGAACTTTGTGTTCGAATCCCGCCCTAAGAGACAGAAATAAGAGCATGACCAGAACCATGAGCGTTAGGAATAATATGGCTATCTGCAGATGGCACCTTCTTCCATGAAGTTATGTGATCGAAAGATTGATTAAAAAATAGATTAAAAATATATATACGTGAACTAAGTGAATTCATTAAAAGTTTATAACTATTTTGTATATTTTATAACTAAACAATCTGTATTGAGTTTCATTGATGAAATCTAAAAATTAGCCAGCTAAACAGAAATATTTTTTGCACTTCCACTCAACATTTCATGTAGCCCCGCACTTCGTCCAGTTTTTCTCCCTATTCAATTAGATTTTTCAATTTCAATTTGAAAGTTATATGCTAAACTTCATATATATACAACTAAATTTCGCTTTTTAGGGCGTAAAGTTAGAAATTCAAGATTCCGGTAAACTCCTACTTTATTTTGTTCCATTTAACAGTATAACTTTAATATATGTGTTTCATTATTAAACAATCAGATGTTGAATTTCATTGCTCTATACTGAATATTACACCTACTACGTAAAAAAGAAAGGGAATTGTTTTATGTGCGCTTGACATTAATTGACCCCAATCATTAATGACCTTTATTCCCCCACTCCTTTTTGTATGATTTATCTAAAAATGAAAACTGAGTTAATAATCAATAAGTATTCATAGAAAGATTAGTGCATGGCTGCAAAAGACATACCAATAAATTAATAGATAAATTTGCTTTAAATTACTTCTGTTTTAATTTAGATTTTATGTAAATGTAGAGTGATGTACACTTTAATTTATAACTGATTAATTGAGAATAAATTACTTAATTTAATAGTACGAAGTTTTATTTAATTATAATTTGATTGAATTGATTGAGAACACACTATATTATTATTTTTGTGATATACAATCCCACGTAAATTTTAACAATTTTTAGTGCAAGGGAACAGAATAAAAAATTTAACTGTCCCAGCCGGGACTCGAACCTGGATCGCCTGCTATCCGGGCTGGTGCATTTACTAATTATGCTACCGGGACCAGTCTGATAAGTTATTAAATTCCCCGCACTAGTGTCGAGAGTCTAACCTCTGAGGCCGACGAATATATAATTGGTCCCGGTAGCATAATTGGTAAATGCACCAGCCCGGATAGCAGGCGATCCAGGTTCGAGTCCCGGCTGGGACAGTTAGATTTTCGTTTCTGTTCCCTTGCACTAAAATTTTTTTTTAACTTTATTATTTATTACTTTCTACATGTTTTGTATATAGTAATGTGCTAGTTAATTGTCGCAGTAAAAATTAATTAAAAATGATAATTAAGTAAATAATAATAAATATATATTTATATATATAAAAGAACTTAGCGTGTACTTCACTTGATGGAGAAGTTGCCCAATGGCAGAACTCCTATACTGATTATTAACCGTCTAATAAAGAAAATTGTTTTCAAATATTTAGTCACTTCACAAGAAAAGTAAAAAATATGGTCCGTTCATACTTGAGCATGAGNATGGAAAGGCCAGAGTGGAATTTATTAAAACGGGTTGTAATGATGTCGTTAACTAAAGGGATTTTGAGGTCATTGTGGAGTAAGGAGTTTGTGACGTAATAGGGTGCATCAACTATGATTCTTAGGATTTTGGTTTGAAAGGACTGTATTCTTTGGATGTTGAAGGGTTTAGCAGTTCCCCACAGTTCGACTCCATACGTCCAGATAGGTCTCAGTAACGTCTTATAAATGGTAAGTTTGTTGGTCACAGTTAAGGTTGACTTGCGGCTTAGTAGCTTGTAGAGTTGTCCAAGTCTCCTATTTAGTTCCTGTCTTTTAATTTTTGTATGTATGTTCCATGTTAGACGGGAGTCAAGATGAAAGCCTAGGTACCTGACGCAATCGGAAGTTGGGATAGGGATGTCATTATAGTACATTCTGCCAGGTTGCACTAAAAACTAACTTTATTTTTCTGTCATTGTACAAATGTTTCTTTTTTATTATATTTATAAGGGGTTGCGGGGGATGTAGAACCAAGGGATCCTGGATAACTCTTTCGGGATCGATCAGGTGGGAGCTCCACTCTCTCTCGGGTCCAACAATGGTCGGCACACCCCACTCGCACAGGGAGGAAGGTTACAATAGCCAGCTGTCTGTGTTGGGGTTTCGGGAGAACTATACAAAGCTCTCGCACATCTTACGATTCTCACACACAGCACAGGGACACACAGACAAAGCCCCCCGTGTCTTCCGACTACAGCTGTAATATAGACCTCTCTTCTACGGCCATTGTTCCCATTGCAAACATCCCCCTCCAACTCCCCCCTCACCACCAGGATTATCTATATAGGTCCATTCTGTGTTTTTATTAGGATAGGATTGGATTGCTCCCACGAGATTGAGTGTTACCCATGTAATTTCTTAATGAATATAGTGGATTTTCAAAAGAATATATGCATTACGAAGGAAACTCGTCAGATAAAACTTTCTCAAGTTGACATCTCGATTTGAATGAAGCTAATTTTCCAAGTGCATAGTAAAAATGCACTTAATACCATTCATGAGCTCTGTTAACTTTGGAAACATTTTTATGTCTGTTGTCACTATCTAAGAAAGAAATAAGAATGAATGAACACATTAATTTTGCATGACGAATGGGAAAACAAAAAATAAATACAAACGATCCGTAGATAACGGTGAGGGGACAACTCAACTAAAATAGGTAAATATTGCATATTTTTTCTCGTAAGAAAATTTAATTGCCATATATAAACAATAGAAAATTACATTTTTAACCTGTTAAGATCTAGGAACGGAATTTTTGTGAGAGTTCTTAAAGAAACATCATGGAATATAGTTTTAGACAGGGACGTTAGGGTGGTAGAGTGAATGACATATTTGGCTGCATATGCTTTGTGCTTATAATGTTGCTTAGGACTTCAAAGTAGAAGAATCGGAATCGTCGTAGAGTTTCTCTGGAATTTTTTTATCCCAATTTTTTTGGCTAAAAACTACGCACAATCCTTCTTTAAGATGCTATTTACTTTACAAGAGTTACTATGAAAATTTTTATAAGACTAAAATAGCCCTCTAAAGCCAGAAATAAATACTCATAGGGATTAGTTAATAATTTTATGGGTGTATGTGTCAAAATATATCTTCTTATTTTTTTTAAATTAAGCAATTTCATATTACTATCGTCTTAAACACATGTGTTCTAAATATTTTTTTAAATGTATGTATTAAAAAGTTTAAATGATAACTCTTTTCTTACTCCAGTGAAATATTTTTATTAATCAACATTTCCGCCAACAAGAGAAAAAATATGTATAAAAATCATAATAATGTCACTAAACAAGAGAGTAGAGGCAAGAATGTATTCATTCGTGCTGAGCTCATGTGACCTGCCTCCCATGATGAGCTGAAGGTCGAACCAGAGATAGAGGACGAACAGGATGGTAGCTAGCGCTGAGTAGATCGTATGGACGATAGGCACAGGGTAAACGAATGCGAGTGTCAGTGAGATCATGCAGAAGATCACCATGACGACGCCCAGGATGCAGAGAACGAATCCACAGCCGGTAACGTCACAGGGACCGTACTTGGCGAGGAGGCCCACAAGAAATACCACAACAGAAGTTATCCCTACAGCAATGGCCGGCGCTAAGACATTGTACCTGCTGCTCATTACTGCGACGAACAGGGAAATCGACAATGACAACAGTACGAGGAGGATGATGTTGAGAGGATAGCGGTTGCGTAAGTCTGTGCAGCAGGTCACGATAAGCACTACGGCGGCGAAGACGAGGAAGCTCGTTATGCCAGTCGAAAGGGCGTTGTCGTAGAAGAACTCCATGATACTCTCGTGGGTGTGGGGAAGGAAGGCCATGAAGAAGGGTGGGATCAACATCGCCGCCACGATGGAGAACACCTTGCTCACGAAGAGCTTCCTGTCTTCTTCCCCTGCGATCTCTTCATCATAATCGTAAGATCCCGCCTGAATCCTTACCGATTTATGCTGCTTTTCAACGTCCACTTCCCGTGCCATTTCCTTATATTTATAGAAATCCTTATCTGAATATGTCAAAATACAGTTCTAAAAAAAAAAATAAATAAAATAAAATATAGCACTAACAAACTTTCTTCTTGAAAATTTTCACAAGTTCAGAAGGAGTGTTCCTGGCTCACAGGAACTCACAGGAATGCTGACATTTGTAGTCTGCCTCAGTCCATACTGCAATAACATAAAATCAATACACAACTCACTGTATACAATTAAAATATCCAAACAAATTCATTAAATTTGAACCGAATTTGCTTAATATATCTTTGATTCATTTTGGGTTAAGTCATATAAGTGTGAGGTTAAAACAGATGTGTTATATGTCAACACGTGAACGGGAATGGTTGCTGATCTGGCAGAATTTGATCTGTACAACAGTCAACCATCCCGCCCGCACATTTTATTTTTTCCATTGAGGGGAAGGGGTCGCAAAATTTTTTATAAAAAAAAGTATGTAGTAGAACAACAGCTTAAGTTTTAAATGGGATGGACATCATTTTACGTATCTACAGATGTTTGTATATTAATTAATATACACATAAAAAAAAATCATTGGCGTATCTGAACTCTAAATGAGTTGAAATAGTACACTACTCCCATTTCGCCTGTATGAAATTTGTCCAGTTGTGACTACAAAAAATCATCTTCGATTCTTCACAGATCCTACTCATAAGAACTAAATATATGGCCCGTTAAAAGACACATACACACACACTCACATTTATTTGTAAGTAGATGATTTGATCATGATGTGTTCTCAAATTTTAAAATACATTTAACTTGGTTCTTAAGTTTAAAATATCTTTTTGCGAACCGTTTTAAAAGTGCAGTGATGGCTGACATCAAAATTACATAAATACTAATAGTTGTTACGAAAAATAAAGTTCTAATACTTGTTTTGTAACTAAAAAAACTACGAATATACTTATATTATAAATTTTGGTCTTCCATTTTTCTAATGGGCTCGCAATGGAATGTTATATAACTGAATGGTATATTCAAACATTAACATTGCATGGTATCAGGCAAATCTTCAACCAAAAATTAATTTTCGGTAGAAATCTGATGAGTTAAAAGGGGGGCATTAAAGTAAACAATGAATTTCTAAACGTTGTATCTTTGTTGTTATTTGAGTTACACAAAAAAATAAAGAACATAATATATCTAGAATGTTCTAACGTTAGTGTTTAATATTTCTTTGTTAATAGAAAAACGCTTCAGACGAGAAATTTACGAATGTAACTAGGATGGTTGATCTCTTTCCCCACTCTTTCTTCCAAGCCAGTCCTGAGCAAACTTGTTTTTATTCTTCTATATTTATCTGCGAGTGAAATAAATTAGATAATGAAATAACTGTAGTCTCCATTATTGCAACTTAGTCATAGCTGCTTTCGGAAGGCACGTCTTCAGATCCTCTTACCTGCTAGACAATAATTGTTTCTGCAGCAGCTAAGTGGCTCTGAATATGGTAGCTGTGTCTCGTGAAAGCAGCAATGGGTAGGTTGTAATAAAACCTTAAAAATGCTTAGGAGGCTTCGCTTATGCCATTAGCGAACATCTTTGGTCCACAGCAAACTTTATGATATTTATGGACTGAAGGTTACGTAAAATTGTACAGAGCTTTCAAAAATGATCTTTTTGTTTAGTTTTCTTAGTCCCTTACAACTGCCACATTTTCACTTTTCACAACCAAAGGTATTAAAAGAAAAAAAAAAACTTAAAACCAATAACCACATAATCAGTCAATGATAAATTATATTTATTTAACTTTACGGACTTGAATTGAATAAAGCTCTAGTGTTTGTGATGATTCGAAATCAATTTAGTAGAATACAGGTCATGCGATTTCCATGATATTGGATATTCTCTGGTATGCGGAGATAGTAAGCTCAAATGGTGTGGTGACAGCCTTTACTTAGACAAGTATCGGCAAGTGCAGATATCGCATTAGTGTGCATAATTAATGCGTGCCCATGTCGCTAGTAATGCATGTATGTATATATATATATATATATATATATATGTGTGTGTTTGTGTGTATACGTCATGGTGTTATCACAGAGCTGTTATCACATGGACTTAGGGGTAGATTAGTACAGTTCCTCTTATTTACATAACAAACAACAATGTCTGATCAATTTGCGTCTCTTATTCATCCACGTTCCCCCACTAACGTAGGACAGTATTGGAGTAACCTCTTTCGTTGAATTAACAGTATTATTCGACATAGTACGAAATAACAGTAAATAGTATTTTGTGAATTCCTAATTAATCCTGTAGTTTAATGGCATAACTTCATATACATAAGCCGTAGGAATCGCATTCTGATCCAGTGAGAGGTATAATCTTCATGTTGTCTTCTGACTTATCTATTAGTCTGATGTATTAAAATATCAGGGGAGTTCTTTAAAGACCTTACAGTTAATAAAGCGAAGTTATTGACCTTTTAAAGTGTGTGGAGAAGGAGAAAGAGTGAAATAGAGGGAGAGAGGGGAGAGAGAGAGAGAGAGAGAGAGAGTGAGAGAGAGAGAGTGAGAGAGTGATCTATCAATTTCTGAATTCTAAACGAACCGCATATGATAAATATGCAGTTACTAGACTTTTCCGAAAGGGTGTAAAATCAACATTTATTACATGAGAAAGTTAAAATTAGGATTCATTTAATAATTTAAAGTGAATTGTATAAGAAATTAATTGAAATTAATTAACTATTTCGAGATAATAATAAATAGACTTTTGAAAAAAAAAATTTTCCCATCATAATGAAAATGTACAAATAAATGTAAAAAAAAAAAATGAAGCAGTTTTATAAGTAGACGTAAGTTGCTAAGTAAATCTAGCAACTACGAATAAAGAATTTTAAGATAGAAGCAAAAAAAGAATCTTAACATTCGGCTCAGAAGTCTGTTGGTGGGTTCTGTCAAATAAGTCCAACGAACCACTAAAGAAGAAAATTTCCCAAGAACAAAAGTCAAGGGGGGAGAAAAGGAAAGGGGGGGGGGGGAATAAATTCCCCAAAGTGAGTAGCGAGGAAGAAATGTGTGCTCGTTCGGTGGCGAGTTGATACAAGAAGTTATGAAAAGTTTGAGGGGACCCGCCGTCCGGATACATGTTTTAGTCTCCTTCTCTTATCTCTTCTCTCTTCTCTCATTTCCCCTCTCTCGGTGGGACTCAACCACATCCACGACTCCAGAGGATTCGTGGGGGAAATACAATTTGCGGGAACTGTGGAAAGCGGATCTTTGACAGTTCCCTAAGAACACCCTACAGAGAGAGAGCTATTCCCTTCACGGAATGTTAACATCAGCTGCTCCCCTGAATCAAAAATCAGTTCCACTAAAGGCAGTAAAGACCTTTTAGGGAAAACATAGTTTCTGCGTGGTTTTTTTTTTTCGATCATCGTCAAATAGAAATTTCGCTTTTGTTCACGTTTTTTTTAATAATCAAATGTAAGAAATAATGGGGCCTAGTTAGGGATGGATGTTCCTCGTTCAACGCCAGAAATCGTCTGGCTACTGTGCAGGCAGATGATAATTAACTTACGCTGATTTTTCAGTAATTTATTATCACACATAATTACCTACAAATAACAAATCAATCTACTCTTTCTACTGCTCCTAGTAACTAATAATAAATTTAAAGTGTAGAATATAAAGTAGTTACAGCTAATAAATTAATTATTATGTACAAATAAAATAAATATGCTTCTTTAGTAGGAGACCTAATTTTAACTTGTTAAACTCTGTCACTTATCGTAAAGGCCACAACCAGCCCGACGCTCGGAAAGTGCGATCTGCCACGAAAACACAGAAACCGGCGGAGACGAACTTATAATTGACTTAAAGACAGGCTTTTGGAGGCTAAATAAATTAATGGATAATGCAAAATAATAAATAATTTTATCATTGAACCCAATAAAAAAGATATAAAAATTAAATCGTTTAAACAATATGATAATATTCTTGAATATTTAGTCGGACATTTTCTATTAAAGAAAACTCTAAAACGTTAGAAAATTGTATTTACAACTATATTTTTGTATCAATTATTTTCATAATTTATCAGGATTGAAGATTTTCCAATTAGATCTTTCACCTTGGAGTTTCGGCACTGGTCGTTCTCTCCCTCATGTCATTGTAGCTTTAAGTCATAGAGCAATATATAGCAAATTACAAGATGTATGCACTATCTTACAGAATGTAATGAATAAATAATAAAAAAAAAAGAAGATTTTTCCGTATGACCACTTATGGATTATTGAATTAATCTATCGAATTGCTGCTCAATAGAAAATTTGATTTTCTATACAAAAAAAAAAGTTTAATCGCCTTAGGTATACTCTTAAAGTTTAATTAGTGAATAACAGTAACACTATAGAATTATCTGTGAGTAGGTAGTAAAAGATGAAGAGCCAGTAAGAAAGATGAAGTCGCAGAAAATTGCATAGAGGTCAAAGAATCAACTCGGAATTTTTTGTAGGGTCGTATCATCTTAATGAAAGTTCACGGAAGGAGATTGGGACGGGTAGCGAGATCCTGGATTGGGTTGGGGGGCAGCAGACCTGGCCAGGGATGTAAATGTAGGAGGGATAGGGATGGTGGGGCTTAAAAAAAAATGGCAAAAGGGAAATAAAGAAAAAAATAAAGGGTTGGGTATGAGAGGGCGGAGTGAGGGAGGATGGGTTCTTGCTAATGATGTCGTTATTATGCAGCTCAGGAAATCATAGCCCGTCATTGCCGAGGATTAGTATTCATTTATCGTTCTGCGTGGAAGAGAGAGACGCAGGAGAGCAGAGAGTGAGAGTGGAGAGGAACAGAGAGATTGAGAGAGTCAAATGGAGAATGGTAGAGATAGCTGTATTCAATTGGTTGACTTTAGCCAGCATATACAGCTCTCTTCTACTTAGGCAAATTACCCTTTGCACCCCGAAAATCGAGACAAAATGGGCAAAATTTTTGCTTTAAAAAAATTTTGTTTAATATCATTTGGAAACCATAAGAGGTCATAAATTTATCATGAGCTAAGTTTGTCATTCTCAAACAAATTTTAAAACTATGGGGCTACAGGAGGGAATTATACTTACATTTGAAATAAAAATATGCAAACCGTCCTGTACTACTTTAATACGGGTTTGGCATACCTTATATTATTTGGGATAGGGATGTCATTA
>KZ810395.1:14146-33107 GCA_000696205.2 Oncopeltus fasciatus
TATTACTCATTATATTAAAATTTCTTGAATGAAAAAAAAACATACAATTTATAAGCTGGAATTTATTTTTGATACAACACAATTACTTTAGTAGTAATATTTTATTTTACAATTAAATAAAAATCACTTTATTATTCCCTGTTGATTATTAGAAATGATTAATTTAAAAGTTACTTGTCATTCTACACATGCTTTCTCAATGAGAATTAAATTTTAATTATATATTATGTTATTATTTCTCAAAGGGTAAAAACAAATTTTCAAGAATTGTCTAAAATTGAATGGCAAATTCCTTTAAACTTTATCATAGGCAACTAATTTAATATTTTCAATTTATTGGTAATAAGTGAATTAAAGAAATCATATACACTTGAATACAGGTCATCGAGGAGGGAATAGATGCAAAATCGTATAAATTTTAGTTATGTCCCACTCCACTTGGAGCGTTGCCTGACTAAAATAGCCGAAGGTCCACACTTGATCCCTTTCTATTATATGAACAGACAATTTCTGGTAACCAAAATTATAGTTACTGTTGTGTCGCAGACTGTTACAATATGTAAATAATCTGAAAGGTTATTTTCACCACCAATGAATATAGAACTATCATACCTTCTATTATCCGTCTTCTTTGGTTTCTGCAAACCATCTTCTGTTGGCGAGCGCTTTCGGACACTGTCCATCTTCATGTATTCGGCCAGAAGATGGACAGTGTCCGAAAGCGCTCGCCAACAGAAGATGGTTTGCAGAAACAAATGAAGACGGACAATAGAAGGTATGATGTTACAATATGTTTTACGAAATGTGAAACATACACATAAAGTACCAAAAAAATTTTTTTGCGCCAATAGTTTTCGTCTATTTCCTGCTATTAATTTTTGCCTTTTCCAGCGAAGTAAATTGAATATGAATTGATCACAAAACTCTTAAAGGGGGATCAATATGGTTTACAATTTTAATACAGATACAATTTTTAAAACAGCTAAAACTATAAAAATTTTACCTTCAATATAAAACATTCAAAATGAATTAGGTATATTTCGTTCTACCTACAAGAAATAATTTTCAGTAGTAGTTTTGTTTTAATATTTGTAGAGGATAATACTATGGAAATTCGCAATAAGGAAAATCATGAAATATGTAAGAAAATATACTATTGTAGGATAATTTGCAGCGTTTTTTTTTTATTAATTAAGAAATCTCAATACATAATTTTTTTTTACCGAAAGTTATATCAATATTTCCTTATTTTTGGTAAAAATTAGAATTTTGTTAAACAATTAAAATTTTGAAAACATGGACAGTTTTCTTGTGGAAGATTTTTTCATCCATTAATAATTAAAAAAAAAAAGAAGGAAGAAATGTTCGCTTCAGTGAAAATCTTGAATTTAGGTTAGGAATCAAGGAAAGGAAGCTACAGAAGTGTAAAATGTTGCTGATGTTGAAGAGGACGGACTCCAATTTATGTAATGGCTTAAAGTGAGCCAGCGAAGTAGTACTCATTAAAATTTTATTTCTCAAATCTTTTCCAAGCTTGCTCCCCTTATACAAATGTATATACCGTATGCGGAGAACAAAATATTAACTTTGACTATAGCCATATTAAATTTTAAAGTTTAAATTATTTTGATTGACTTGATGTTTAAGGACTTGTTTGATGATATTGCATTAATAAATTTATCAGATATACAACGAAGGAAAGAGCTAACTAGGTCAATATATATGACAATGAATATATATGAATCTTTACTAGGAATATACTGAAATGGTCTGTGATATTGGTCTGATATTGACTATCACATGAGTTTTCCATCCAATTGGGAATTACACTGGCTCCAAAATATTGGAATAATTAATTAACTAAAATAAGCATAATTCTCGAAGACATTTTTACAATATTTTATCAAGAAATAAATACTTGATTTTATGACATCTGTATTAAAATTCAAAGATACATTTCACACTTTTTATCATGAATATATTATAATTCGTACACACTTAAATAATTATTTTGAAAAAATATTTCAAAAATTTTTTCGGGAAACAAATGATATGACTACCTCGTTGTCGGAAATCAAGGTAGCTCTGAACGAAAGTTCCAAAAATGACAGTCATTATGCAGTAACATTGAAACTTTTTAAACTTCCATGTTGTTCGGCCTGCTGCTCTGTTATTTAACTTGAACTTTTAGTATTATTGCCTGTAGAATAATTTTATTTTTTACCGAAATTAAAAATTATTTTTACAAATTTTATTGCAGGGAAGGTACACAAATTCAAGGAATGTTCATTACATTAAGGTGACTTTCTTACAGGTCATCAGTACATCAAAAAATCTACTTATGTTAAAATAAAAAATTATACTTATATTAAAGAAGTATTTTTGATCGAAAAAATGATTANATAGATAGAGCAAAATATTTATTTTCAGAGAAAGAATTGTAAAAAATGGCAACAAAATCGTGATTGGTTTGTTAAATGCATACTGGGGAGGAAAAGAAGAGCCTAAGATATAATAAAATAAATAAAATAATATAAATAAGGCTACTCTTCTAAAAGTGAAATATTCATCTAAAGCTTTGCACATCCATAATTACGAGCCCCTGGAACTAGTAAAGGACATTTAAGAAAGAATAGTTACAGTGTTGTACTATGCTCCTTGCTCTCAACTAAAGATAGAGCCAGTTGTGACAAGGATCCGATTGGGCAATCAGTTATAGTAGCTATCTCAATCTTCAAGAGAACTTCAAAAAATATACCGAAAATTCTGAAGATCTGTTTTACACAAAGGAGATAAAAATAACACTTTACCCTAAGATCTCGTTCAATAAATTTTAAATTTTTGAGAAAAAAATTTATCTTTTTGAAAACTGGTCATAGTGAGTTACTGCTTGTACCTGTGAGCGTGTATGCATGTAGACGTGCATTTCTATGAAAACAATTCCGAAAATCTTGATGGAGAAAGTATAAATTTTGAAATGGTGGGTAGCTGCACCCACTACTTGTGGACGGATTGGCTCAAAAGCTTCGTGCAGAACCACATCAATAGAAAATAATGGTTGTCTGAAGCCCTCCTTTCTAACGTCGTATCCCACTGCTAAATTGTTTAAACCAACGCCGCGCAGTCTATTGGTGAAGGACACCTTCCCCTTTATATTTAATAATTTCACAAATTGCTTCAGCGGCTGTGATTTTTTTTTTTTTTACAGCAATGACTAAAAATTACGAGAATTTTCTAAGATACTCTCATGTTTCTTCTTTAAAACAAATCACTAAGCTTAAATAATGCTCTAAAAGGATTATTAAGTATTGGTAAATATAATATAGAAATAAGACATTTAAATTCCTTTTAAATCTTTAATTAGATGTAAATATTATNATATATTTTATAGTGATTATCATTTTTGGTGTCTAGTAGGTAGGATGGGAAAAAATGAATCTGTATTGAGTATAAGTACGTTGCTTCGGCATTCACTACAAGTAGAATAGTCTCAACAAGAATTTTGTTGGTTAAATTTGTTGTTAGTATAAAAAATAGGTTTGATTTCGTAAAACAACAAATGTAAGTTTTAGGAGCGATTCGCTACAGATGTATTCTTTGTATATTTTTCAACGAGTGTTGTATACACTCTTAATTATCGGTTTTTCCTGAGTGAAATTAATTTTTCTTCTAAGCCTCAAAGACAAAAGAGCCCCTATCCTTCAGATTCCCGTTCATTTGTCTTCCAGACAGAGCCTTTTTCCCCCCTATCGACAACTGATGAAACCAAGAGTGGTATTCGTCAGCTCCGTCCGAAATGAATTTTTTCTCCACAGAAAAATTACTTTTCACATTTGTTTTACCTCAACACAGGAACCAATCACATCTATAAATCTTTGAAAGGTTCCAGTATGGGACCTTATTTTGAATTTTTTACAAGAACATGTATATTCCTTGTAACAATGCTTTCTGATTATTTGGTTTCAATGGCTGTTATTATTTCATGTTAAATATTAATATTAAAATTTATTAATAGAATTTGTTCTGTGAATAGTTAAAATTTTCACATACATATAGAATAGACCTGAATATTTATATCTAGAAATCTAAATATACATTAAACTATGGGATTACGCGTAAGTAATACAAATATCACACTTAACACAATATATATAATACAACTTTTATTGTTATCACGTTATCAGATGAAGGCTAATTGCCATTTAAAATTTTTCATATTTAGAAAAATGTCTTGTTTCGTAAAATTAATTTTTAATTAGCTGCTTTATAGTTACATTCTTGTAACATATTAAACCATTTGATTTTATTAAGAAACTATAACTTCTTTTCTAAAAACTCTGTTCTTATATAGTTTAAAATAAATCTTCATCAATCTTTCAGTATTTAAGGAATATTGAAGTTTTATATTCACTTATAAATAACATAATAAAATGACAAGTTTTATGGTTTTCGGTAGCTTGGACATCTATCCCAGCAAATATTTTTTCATGTTTTTTTTTTTTGTGTGTGTGTAGATAAAAATATTTTCAAGAGTATTTAAGCGTATGGTATTCATTAAATTGTGCAATATCTCAAGAGCAATATATGTATATAGCCAATTTTAGCTAGCAGTCCTTCACTTCTTTCTGTCATTTTCTGCTTTAATATTTATCAGATATTCTTTAAAGTACCCATCATTCAAGGGAAATGGAAAATCTGATTACGCTGCGTAGCTCCTATGCGGCGTATTTCTAACAAAAATACATAATAAAAATAAATTTAATAATGAAAATAATTATTTAAAAAAAATTGACTTTATAATAATTATGTATTTTCACATCCCTCTCATCAATTTCAATAATAAGATTTATTTTCTAATATCTAACTAAATTAGCTCAACAAGTGAAGTTTTTATCAAATCCAATCTAATTTATAAAAACTTCACTTCTTGAGCTAATTTAGATAGAAAAAGGGCGAGATTATTTAAAATTTATTTTAGGAAGATAAACGATTTCTTGGTTTGTTTAACATTTTCAGCCCACCGAGTGTCATGTTTATATTCACCTCCGGGTGTTTTACGTCATTGAATTCAGAGAATTCACAGAATTCAAAAATAGAATTTCTTGAATTCCCAGAGCATTCGTAAGAGCTTTTCTCCATTACATTCACTACTTATTCACAATAAAACAAACTATACTTAACAATATACAAATAATTTATACGTAACAACATACCTTATAATTATTCCTTTGAATACCTTACAGTACCTATAAATATATCTAACAATTTATACCTAATTATATACCTAACGATTATAATTAAAAATTTATACCTAACTATATTTAACAATAGACTTAATAATTATACCTTACAGTTTATACATTAAAATGCCTAATAATTTATAGCTAATAATATACATAATAATTAAACATAACAATTTATACCTATCTAAACCTAACAATTCATATCTAACTATATTCCAAACTAACGGTATCCCGACTCTGTCCCTAGCCAGGATCAAGAAGGAGGATCGAGGAGTAACACCTCATTCTAAATCCTGGCACAGCTGGTGCCTCTGTGTCCCCATACGTGAAGGCTCGTAGGCGATCAACCTGATTTTATTGTAGCCGATCTAAATTGTCTGGATGCCGGATTTAATTGCGTCAGAGAATTTTTACTTGTAACTGACACCACTCAGGATTACACATTCTCTCCTGTGGAAGACGTAATTGAGGATTTTATTGACCCTTAAGCAAAACCTAGGCCTGGGACTCTAGGGTAGCTCAGGGAACGGGTCTCGCAATCCTGGCACAACACACTGGGTTACTAAGTCAACGAGTCTGAACTCGTTCACTGAACAAGACATGTTCCCAGATCTGACCATAGGTAAGTGGGCTGATAACCTGCTTAGCCAAACAAAACCTATTTATTTAACAAACCGAAGAGGATTTCAGCCATATTATAGACCCTATGATTCGCCTATGGTACCTGTAAGACAAGAATAAAAAAAATAAGTATACCTAACTATATCTAATAATTATACCTAACAATTATGATTCAAAGAGTTATATTAAAAAATCATTGTTTAGTTAAAGAAGACAATGTAGACTTTAGCTGTTAACGAACTAACATAATGATTTACAAAATACAGCTCAAATCCCAAATTTAGTTTCTTATTTTAAAAGGAGTATCAAACATTTCAAGTATCAAATATCCTCCTTAATAAGAACTTTTTGTTAAAAATATATGCATCACTAAGTTTGTATGCTCATCGTGTTATATACTTCCCCAAATCACTAATAATAAGTTTTTGTTTTTTTAATTCTTTAGATTTTTTCCATTACCCATCGGTTGATATTATTTAGTCAATAATGTACTTATTCAAAGGTTTGAAGATCCTTAAATATAGAATTTAGTTCCAACTATTAGGAAAACATATTTAAATTCAGCACAATCTTAGGTCTCTGTCTCTTTCTCCCTCTCTCCCCTCTCCCTCCCTCTCCCACCCACTCTCACTCTTTGTCTCTCTCTCTCTCAATATATATATATATGAAAGTCTAATAACATCATGGACGGTGTGAACAACTTCGTTACCGCTAAATGGACAGACCTTCTGAAATGATTTTGAAAAAAAAAAGTAACTCTCAGACACCAACTTCTAAGAATTTCTGAACAATTGCATGCAGTTTTCTCACTTATCCATTTTTAACTGCACTCTCATCAAATTCCTGCATAACAGATAGGTGGAATTAATAAAGAACCTCGAACTCNTACACATATATATATGCACACACATAAATATACACAAATATTAAAAAATCTTTAATACAGTATCAAAAGTTAGGTTAAAACTTTAAACCACATAAAATCAAAATTATAAATATAACAGTAATCATTACATGATTATTTTTGGAATAAGTTAAAAAGAAACATTTCTTTGGTTATCCGTCAATGTGAAAATTCAGCTGAAGGTGTTACCAATGTATCTTGAATATGGGTTTATTCAATCTTCCCTGAAGAAAAAAAATAAATGGGATTTTCAATTTCTGGTAGTTCCTATCCCAAAGAGATTTTCAGAAAGGAAAAGTGTTGTACCCATTAGACTAAAAGATAACGCGTACCAAAATAAGTTCTGTGACCTTGAACAATACTTTATGGGCGTGACCACATTTGAGAGTTGTGAATGACTTGGAGTGAGACTTTTGTTCACCGTGACAGTTTACAAAAAATTACAGAGAAAGAGGCATATTTCACCAATCAAGTTTAAAAAAAAAAAGAATTCTATATGAAAATAGCTGCCAGGTCAGTAGAATATATTTCAAGAGAAATTCGAAGAAGTAGACAGGATCTAGAAAAGTCGTTGAACCGTTCGTGGGGTACGGTGAAATGCTTTCAGGTAAATGCAAACAAATATTGATACGATTGTATTGGCTGAAGGAATTCTTTATCACAGGAAAATAAAAGCAAGGACTGAAAACGACACCTACAAGGATTGGGAGCAGCTAAAGTATTGTTTCTCACAAATACCCTCGACAGAAGAGATATAACCAAGACGCAGGACATAGTTTCTGTCCATCCTTCTTCCTTTTCCTGAGAGCCATATGAGTATGAAGATAAGGTATCTTAGAAAAGTACAAGAACGAACAAAGAGAAGAGAATTTGCAACTGACCAATGCGTCCAAAACTCGAGGCGAAATACCAGTCTGCAAGAGAATACACTAAGTCGACTGCATAGAATGAACAGCGAGAATTGCATATAAGACATAATTTGAGGTAGAATACAACGAGATGAACCTTATTTTTCTCCTCTGTTATATAGTACACGACTGATATACTTAAATGTGCTTGAAGGATCTGACTTACTGAAGGAAAATCAAGCAATCAGTCTGAAAAACAACTTAAGTTGTAACTTAATCTTAATCTTCCGCCACAACATAGTATCAACCAATGGGAAGGCAGGCTTCGGCCAAGGACCGGACCACGCCGGGATTATACACCACCTGGTGTATAAAACATGGTATTTATATACCATCTGGATTTAAATACAGCTCTCATTCTCTACTCAGCCCTGAAGAAGCCATCACATGATGTGCGAAAGCTCGGCAACTATCAACAATTTGACACGGTCCAACCCGGTAGAAAAAACGGTAAATACATCTGACGACCGTCGAAGCCTACGTGAACATAGATTGTTTAGTTAGATATGTGTGTTTTTTGTATTGTAAGCAATATAAAATGTTATATATGCATTTAGTATTTTACGTATAAATCGATATTCTGTAATATCCTATCAGTCGTCCTCTTCCGTTAATACTATGTATTAGGGTAGGCAATTTAAAAAAAAAAAAAAAAAAATTAAAATTGTATTAACAGAGATTGACCATATATTGATTAGCAATAAATTTATATACAAATACTCTTACGGAATTAATTTGTGTATGCGATACAGGGGGAGGAGACAAGATTAATTAAAAAATTTAATTAAACCTCGTCATGAAAGGGAAAATCCCTGTATGAAATATTAGGAAAAGTTTAGAATTCTACCCCCTCTTCCATTACACCACTTACAGATTTACAGCATCACTTTAAAGAGAGTAGCGGATTTTCCGGGATAAAATGCTTAAGTACCTTCTTTATAACCCAAAAGTTATTTTTGCCCCATTTTTCTGTAATTTATGATTTTAAAGTATTCGCTTATACTTTTTGATTAAGTTCATACAAACACACACACACAATACCTACACCGACACACAAATACATTAAAGGTATTCTAAAAAAGAAAAAAAGTTTTAAAATTAGAGTTCATGGGCTCTCACCTGCTTGGATTTTATGAGAGAATTTTTTTTTTTTTTTTTTTTTTTTTTTTTTTTTTTTTTTTTTNCCCAACCTGGAATAGCTATTATTTACAAATAAAAGCCCAGATAGTGCATAATAGGTAGGTATTCCTTCCGACATTCCCCCTCCACTGTCCTATTTAGTATTTAACACTCTTTCGCTGTGTTTGTTTATTGTTGAAATCGGGTTACAAGAGAGAGAGAGAGAGTGTCATGGGGAGACAAATTGAAAATTGTTTAAAAGGAAAAGAAAACAAACATTTTCGTTACTAATAGTGTTAAATGCATTCAGAAATTAGATACAAAATTCAAACTATACGTTTATTAGACTAGTAAGGTTGTTGGATTTAAAATATATATATATATATACTCACACACATATTCCTTAAGTGGGCAAAATATGGTACAGGTAATAGGTACAATATACTAACCGTACCCTTGAATAAGTATATTCACTTCAAAAAGTATCGCTTATTGCGAAACAGAATCTTATTACATGCAACCGATTTATCTCGTTTTTAAGGGTCTCTTAGCAACAAGCTGAGTGGAGTGAATAATAGATTCGGGGGAAGACTTACTGAAAAAGGACTATTTGGTTAAGTAAAGTTCCCAGTGATTTTTTTGCAAAACATGTGCTTTTTATGAACACATTATATTAATAAATAAATCGTAGATATGTAAACACTACCTTTTAAATTTAAAAGCAAGAGCTACGTAATCCAAGTAGATTTACCATGTTTCGTTAAAGATGGATATAAAAAAGAGTAAATGTCGAAATTTATTTTACAAGAAATTTGAATAAATATTTGGCTGGATTAATCTATCATCAATCGCAGAAGGGACCTCATTAATACCCAAGTAAAATATTTTTCTTAATCGAAAGTAAGAAGATATTTACAATAATTCCAATTCTGTTTTTGTAACCTGGTTCACTGGAAACCACATTTTATGTCAGTTTTTTTAAAGTATTTTTTCGCTTTCAAGGGGAATTCTGTGGAAAAATATGTCTACCCTCATAATTGTACGAAAATCTATAAAGGTTTAAAACAAAGGCTGGAGAGAAATACAAGGGATGCCGTAGCTCACTCTTGCGACAGCGATTGATCAAGATTTTATGATTTTGTGAGGGAAAATACAGAAAAACAATTTTTGATCAATTAATATTGTCATCATCTCTACCCTCAGGTAGTTGAAGAAGAAAGTAGATGCATTAGCCACCAATAATGGGATTCCTTGCTAATAATGAAATATGCTTAATGAACTGGAGAAGATAAATATGGGAAGAGAGATTATTGTAGAATAAGGTTAGGGTTGGAAAATATATTGCATAGGTAGGATAGTCAAGGGCAAAAAGGAATATGGCAGACTAGGGTAAGGCAGGAGACGGTAGCTTCTGGGTTGACATTGAAATCTATTACGAACAAATGAAATTGGTCAGCTAAAATATATTTTATTAAAAAACTATTTTAACTTTAATAGCTGATCTTTATAAGTAGAGAATTTGTTAGGATCCTGTCAAGGTTGTGGTGCAGTTTTGCGGTGGTAGTAGGACTGAAAAGGGGACAATGTTGCGACCTATGTGAAAAGCTGGAGATTGAAGGAACACCCCAGGATGTGATTTAAGTCCAAATGGAGAGTTCTTGAACATAGAGATTATTAGTAGAGAATTTGTTGGTATTTTGGTGATTGCCAACCTTGACCGAACCCCAAAAAAATATCTACTAATAATCTCCACGGTCAAAAGACTCACTTTTTGAGCTATCTTTATGTATTTTTAAGGGCTGAATCCAATTCTGATCTTTGTTTTAGCTAATAACCCCCAGGAAAATGAAGCTATTAACGTTGGTATTATGACTTCCATGGACCTTCATTGATACTACATTGGAGAAGCTAAAAATATGGTCACGCGCTCTAGTGTTTGTTAGTTTAGTTTCACCAGGGTGAAATCAGTTGCTAGGTGTTGGGGGGTTTTATTTGAAGATCTAAATTTAATATCTTAATATATTCGTTATTATTTGTGTTACAAAAAGCATTTATATTCTATTTTATTTTTCGAAAAAACGATGATTATATGAAAAATATTTAAGAATTGTATTTTGAGTGATGAACGAGCCCTTTTAAAAATATTAAAATATTAAATACAATAGATAAATTAGTGCAATAGTATACTTGCATGATTATTGATAAATATAACCAACAATAAGCCTTTGTTTTATGCCCGTCATTGAAGTATCAAAAATGGAATTGAAAATTGAACCGTATGTGTTTTTGTGGCTGCTTCTTGTATAAGGTACGGATCAAGAGGAGGATGTGCAAATATGAGTTGTTTGATAACTCTTTGCTGGTAGTCAAGAGCGTGCAGAGTTTAAATAAAAAAAACTTACCTGAGTTTCTACACACAGTGTAAACTTTCCAAGCGGCTCCCCCCCACTCCCAAATTTAGAAACTCATCCGCGAAAGACGGATCCACCGAATGAGAAATGTTACTTTCTTCAGGAGGAGGATTTGAAAACTTTCATAAGTAATTTACTCCCTTCCCTCAACTCATATCAGTCTCAGAGTATACTCTCAAAGACGCCAAACATATCCTCATGTTCCACAAACCTGTTCTCCTATGGCATGCATATTTATTTCTGAAACGGCAGATTTACCATAGGGAAATCAAGCTATTCACGTTGGTAACGTAACGGGACTTTTGAAAAATATCAACGAAACTTCACCGATCCTCTATTGAAGAAGTCTGTTAAAAATGACATATACATATATTCCTCATGAAGAATATAAATATAAATAAAAAAAATAATTCCTCAAAGATTTTTGAGAGTAAATGAAAAATTTAATTTACAAGCCGAATAGACTAAGGGCGGTAGAAGGTATTATCTCTATGCTTTGCTCTGGACTGGCAAAGAAGGATGAGTGAGAAATGCAAAAATGGGAAAAAGGATGAATTTAATTTAGACATCTTGGTCAAATCTTTAAATTTCTTCCGCAACAAGTATTTTTAATGAAATTGATAACAGGATTTAAGCGTTAAAATGCGTTATTGTGTTTTTTTTCACAACCCAAATAAGAAAAATGATTTGACGATTATAAATGATGGCCTTCCTCTATTTTTTGATAAAAAATTTGGTCAATCTCCACTTCTTCTTATCTGATTTAAATCTAAAATGAATTATTTTAATGGTTTTCTATGAAAATAACTTGAAAGAATGAATTACAATTTCGAACCAAAAGGAATTTTGTTGTGTGTTTTGAAAACTGTTGGTTACTACGCTCATTAAGAGGGAGGTTTAAAGGGAGAACAAAATTTAAAATTTGTCTTTGGTTTTATTAGCAATACGAAGATAATATATAAAACAACATAAGTGTAAAATGTAGTTTTGCAATACTCATATAGTAGTATTAAAAAAAAAAAAAGAAAACGCACATTAAGAATAGTGTTTAGAGGGTTTGGCGAGCTATCTTATTTTTATAAAATAGAAAATAAATTTATCAATTAGACTTGTCATTCATTACAAACTCTTGAAATAATTAATTTGGTGTTTATGTTTTAAATGTTAATTAACTGTTTCTTGAACCTTGTGTCTATTACTGGAGAAATTAGTCAGGGTTTCGGCCAGGATCGGAAAAATAAAATACTACAAAATTTTGGGTAATTATTGTATTAATGCCGACTTTTCGACTTAACTTGTAAGTCATTATGAGATAGATTGTGTTGTATGGAGAGATCTCCAAGAAAGATTTATGGTCGCATCTCAAAGTGCAGAATTAAACCCACTTTAACTCTAGTGTCTATCGTTCTTCCAGTTTCTATGATAGAAAATATAGATGTATAGGAAAGTCGGTGCTAGCGAAATAATTCGAGAACGCCACCATCTCAGACAGAGAGAATATCTACAACAGCACAATTAGAAAATCAATAGAAATCACAAAAATCCCAAATAATGGTAGTAGGGAAGAAGGATGTGCTCAAAGTTAAACCTGGAAACCAGCATTATCAGTCAGGAAAATAAAAGAAGCTGGCAGTGATAGCAGAAGCGAGACAGACACCTTCGACAATGGACTGATAAGAGCGAGCCAATGAGAATAAAGACTTAGATCGAGATCTGATTCCAGGGGTAGGTTTAAAAGCCCCCTGGACCAGTAGTCGCTCTCGTAAAGAAGTCTTTCCCACCTCTTCTATCACAAAAGTGTGTACATATGTAAATAAAGTATAATAACACAACTGTAATCCTTCAAATGTAAAAAAGAAAATAAAAGGAAAGAAATTTAACTAAATCCAACTGTCACTCCAGGTACGCTGGGCCTTACGGGGAAATGTATTTAAAAACAAATAATGTGGGTAAGAAAAAAGAAGAAGAGAAAAAAGTAGCTTTTATTCTCCATTCATCCCTGAAGGAGACATTACAAGATGAATCTATGAATATATCTAGAGGGTGTAAAATTCTTAATTAAAATTTAAAAAAATAGTCTGTTATGCAGGGTGAAATAAATAAATTCTTCATGTTTTAATTAATACGTAGACAAAAACAAAATATTTATAATTTATTATGTTGGAAAGAACAATGTGAATAAATTGTTCTCACATTAACTGACCGTGAGGAGTATTCGGGCCACGGAAGCACAACACTCCTAGTTATACAATTACATACTTAACTTAGTTTAGGTTTTCGTAGTATTATTGTTAACAATACATTTTTATCAACCTTATATGCTACGAAAAAATTAACAATTTTAAGAATTTGTCTATTTATTAATTCTCCATCGATTTTTAGTGATATGGAGAATTAATAGTTCAAACACCCTGTCGATTTGTAGAACGAAGTACAAATCTATATTCATAGAAAGGGGGAATGAAATATATTTCATATAAAAAAAAATCAACACTCGATCAAAATGTACTGGTAGAAAAACAAAAGCATAGAATATACATTTAAAAACACACAAGGAATATTAAATTTTCGGGGACAAGTCCATCTTCATCAGGAATAATTCCCTATTCAGGCCATTTTGCAAGTGGAGTAGATAACCCAACTCACTAATTGCTTTATTTACCGTTTCTTCTTCCGGGTTGGACCCTGTCAAATTGGTGTTATTTGCCGAGCTTTCGCACAGGGCTCTTTTCAGCCCTGAAGAAGACATCACATTGATGTGCGAAAGCTTGGCAACTATCGAACACTTGACACGGTCCAACCCGGAAGAAGAAACGGTAAATACATCTGACGACCGTCGCAGCCTACGTGAACAAAAATCACTAATTGCTCACTAAGTTTATCGGAGAATTTTGCTTTCTACTTTTTTTTTTTTTTCGAAAAATTTTATGAAATGGTAAATTTTAATTTTGAAAGTATTGTAAATTTTAATGTTTTATGTAAATCATTAAAAATATGGATCGAAAATGTGTAAAGAGGTCATTAAGAAAAGTTT
This sequence comes from Oncopeltus fasciatus, assembly GCA_000696205.2. Classification (NCBI taxonomy): domain Eukaryota; kingdom Metazoa; phylum Arthropoda; class Insecta; order Hemiptera; family Lygaeidae; genus Oncopeltus; species Oncopeltus fasciatus. The sequence goes on from KZ810395.1 coordinate 28,387, forward strand.
ATCCAGGTTTTTGAAGATCGAAAAATTAAAACCGAGTATGTTTTATTGTTCTGTGTTTTTTTATTATTCAATATTCATTTAAAAACATCTTAAATAAAGCGTCTTATTGATATTTATTCTTTCTATTAATATTTCTGAAGCAATCTCCCTGTAATATTTATTTGGATTCGTTGTTAATGTCACTTGCTTCTATCATCAGCTAATAAGAGTTACTTAATAGAAAAATGGAAGATTGACATATTGGATTCAATTCTGGAAGCGCAAAAGATGTAGGCTGACGATTTTTTCCAAATTAATGGATGAAATTCAACCATCGGCTTTGGAGGTAATAAATGATATGTGATAAGAAGGTATTTTTTGGGGTGATATGTTTTTTGGATTTTGGGATGCCGAGTAACGAAGTAGTGCTCCCACTATTTTCATGTGAGTTGTGGAAGAGTCCTGTTACAGATATCTTCCAGAGCACTGATAGAGTGCTGGATTCTTCAGATTCAGGAAGAAGAAGGAAAACGCTAAAATGATAAAAATATGGCTGACTGGTTACGGAGTGGACTGTGGTTGGTCGGCCGACTGAGTCACGATAATTAATAAGTGATATTTCGGCAGTGGGGGGAGGGGGGATGTCAGCTGGTGCATCCCCCTGCACGGATTACGGCCTTTGTCTCTCCTCCTGACAGCTGACAGCGACACCTCCGTCAGATGACAGCGGCCAAAGATAAGCCTCGTCCTATCTCCGGCTTTACCGTTGCCAAGATAAACAAACTGTTCGCCAGTCACTGCGTCCTTATCTCAACAGGTCCCTGGAAAAACATTTACAACTCCCCCACCCCCCTAACAAACCCACCGCAGATTTTCCAAGGGGGCTATTGTTAAGGGATGGACCCTCAGTCCATCCTTATTTACATTTCCTTCTCGGGAACAACTCTTTATTAAAATTGTACACATTAACAAAATTAAATTTCTTTAAATTTTAAAGAAACGCTACAAATTGTCCTGCTATAGTCTAGTTCTATAGATATTTAATCATTTATTTTAATATGAATTTTTAGACATTATCCAACATAAAAATTACTGGAAAAAAAATTTTGTACGGATGGATTGTTCGTGGATTCTGTCTTAAGATATAATAATTTTCACCTTGCTGCAATTTTGTTGAAACGTTATTTTGACACTTTTATGGGCAAATCAGATGCATAAAATGAAAATTTTGATACAACAGCAGATGGGATTTTGACAATAATGAATGTTAAGTAAACTCAATATATGTAAATGTATTTTCCATTTAATAATTCATTAAAGAAATCAAACTTTCTGATTTTATTTATTTTTACTTTAAAATCAATTGTGACCCTTAACCAAAGTCGTTTACATAAACTAAATAGTTGTATACCTTCACTATGCCTTCGAATTGCCTTACACACAACTTAATGCTGAAAATGACCATATTGTGTTTAAGATTTTCAGACTTAAATATTTGATGCATTTTTTTTTTTATGATCCTAAATTGCGCTTATGGTGAAGTTAGGGCATCGTATTTATTATTATGAGTTTAAGTTGATATTTCTTTTCCCCCACTCCACCTTCCTTTTATCTCCTTCCCCAGTCGTATTACGCTGGTGCTAATGAATTTCTTCAGAGATTAATTGCCGCAAATAAAGCTATTTGGTCCCGCTTCGACTCTCGCATAGACAGGCAGTGTACACGAGATCTGCTCTCGAGATGTGTATCCGCAATTACCTCTCTGCATTACGCCTTCATTACTTGGTTCCGTTTTTGTAACCTCTTTGGTGTGGAATAGTTCTCGCAATCTCTATTTCACTAGTGCCCTCAACTCACGTACTTGAAATGGACAAAATAAGAAGGGATGACAATTAAAATATGATAGGTGAAAAAGTTTACTCTTTTATTTTCATTTCAACAGGGACATTCCGTATTCGTAAATTATTAAATTGATGTTTTGGTTTAGTTCTTTCACGCAAAGCTCACAAAAAGAAATTGATTTTAGGGCTCCATAAGAACTCTATAAGCCACATATTTAATGTATCTTTTAAAACGAGAAGAAAATAAAACGTCTCCTACGACAAATTTTTGCTTGACGGAACCCCCTGGAAAACAATTGTCAAAAACTCAATTCCAGCCAACCATTTGTTGCCCTTAAATGGAAGGACTTTGTGTCTTCCTAAATACCGAATCTTAAGTTAAAATGCATTCAAATCTATTGTTGCTTGACTCTATGTCCTCACTCAATCTTCTTTAAACTTTTTTTTCTTTCTTCCGAAATTATTATTTGTATATTTTTTCTAATACTTGTTATTACATATTTTATTTAATAATAAATTAATAAATTCTCAAAATAATTACAGCAATACCTTTACAAATGCTTCTTTTAATAAAGGTGAGAAGAAATAAGAATTTAATCACTACTAAGCAAATGACAACCAATCTTTAAAAAATACGATTTATTTCGATCAAATGTTTCAAATTTTGAAATTGTATTTAAATTATCAAATAATAATTGCGATCCTGTATTGTTTAATTTTTTTAGAATTCAAGGTTTTATAACTAAATAGTTAATCTCTACTGCCTACTTNTATTAGTATATTGATTTTTTAATTATATAATATAACTTTTCCTATATTTAGCCAAGTCCTTTCTAAACTAGATTTATTAGACCACCTAGCAGTTTTAATACCTGCTAGGGGAACTCTTAGCCCACTACTTCTCTGGAAAGACTTATGAAAGGCAAAATTGACTGAGAAAATTTTCATATGTTCGTTAATGAATAAAAATAAATAATAATTTACCCATAATCGACGTATATTATAGAGCACATATAAAATGCCATTCATCATTCTAGCTATCCAACGCCCAATACGACCAGATCTAGACAACATTTTTGCTTACATCATATATTACCATGTTTGTCAAAGAGAAGAATAAGTATAAGAGAACTTGGCAAAGATCCCATGATCAACAGGCTAAAGCCATGTAGAGCCGTAAATAAATAACTCGGAGGGAGCTCGAAATTCTAAAAATCAGCTAATTCAGAGAATTTTTCGGCATAAAAATAGAAGAGTATCTATACCGCAACTGCGGTTGAAAATTAAAAAATAGTTGCTATTAATGATCAAGAAGAAAGTAAACAGTTTGCTGATAAATTAAAAAAAATATTTTCTGATTTTAATGAAAATCTTCATTTAAACTTCAACCCTAATACATTTCCAGCTAAAAACAAACCTTTGCCAAATAATTTACAACGCCTAGCGAAATTATAAAAAAAATATTACAAAATTTCCATGAAAGAAAGAACCAGGAGAAAACCGAATTCCTAAAGTAGTACTGAAGAATCTTCCAAACAAATGACAATTCTTTCTGTGCAATCAATTCAATTTTTGCATCGTTTTTTAAAACAAATTATGTAAAAACTCTTATGTACAAGGAGCCTGGAAAACGACTAAATAGGCCTGATTCGTATAGACCACTATATAAAGCCTACTTAACACGATATCAACAGTTTTTGGAAAAATTAACATAAAGAGGCTACATGGCCATGCTATTTTCAATCAAAAAGTAATCTGAGAACATCAATTCGGGTTCAAAGCTAAGCATGAGTACTACACAGCAACTCCATCGCTTTACTGAGTCAGTAGTCCCTAGTTTTGAAGAGAAAAAATATACGAGTTCTACTTCTATGGAAAAGCTGCTTTTGACTGATTAAACTATGAAGGCTTGCTACATTAAGTGAAGCTACCCAAAACGCTCCAATGCCTCATCCAAATCCTAAAATCATTCATAAAAGAACGAACCTTCCAGATACGCAATAATTCTACAGTTAACTCACGACGGAATTCTCCAAGGCTCAATTCTTAGCCCAATAACATTTAACCTGTTTTGCTACTGCATTCCAGAAGCGCCGATTGCATCTTTCGCTGCATACTGACGATAAGCTGCTCTAATGCACTCACAATGACCTTAAACAGCTACATAGAACCTTCACAAGAATTTATCCATTGGTTTACAGACTGATGTCTTGCCATTAATACAAACCAAACTGTTAGCATAATTTTCCCCCCAGACGAATCACCCTTTAAACTAAATTAAAAATTAATAAATATAATTTTTAATTTACCTAGGTAAAAAGACTCTCACAAATATCTCGGTCTATGGTCGAATACGAAATTTTCCGAATAGTTTCAATTTATGCTCACTTAAAGACTAAATAGACTCAAGCATGTCAGAGGTCAGGATAACTATATCCTTTACTTAACAACCTCAGTTTAACAACTTGTACAACCCTACTTTACAAGACAGTGCTCCGACCTCTCTTAATGTAGGCGAGTAAGAGACTAATCCACAAGATCCAGGTGTACCAAAATAAAGTACTTAGAATCAGGATACTTACAGTAACCTAGTTCGTGTGAAATAGCCAAATCCACTTGACATTCCATTTTTCAACGATTATAGCAGCAGACTGGCTAATATCTCGAAAATAAGCAGGGTATACTAGGAGCCTAGCGTTTGGAAATCTACTCATTGAAGACGGTGGAGACTTAAGAAATATTTTATTATTACATATTTTGTAATTATTGTAATAAAATAATATACCTAATAAAATTGTGGGTAGAATATTATTTGTTTCGATCTAATAAAGTAATTTGATGATTTAATTTTTTTTTAAATATATTTGTGTATATATTTTTATATTATACCTTCATTGATCA
>KZ810395.1:34915-45075 GCA_000696205.2 Oncopeltus fasciatus
ACACACATATATATATATATATTTTTTTTTACCGAGGGCGAGTGAGGTTGAATTTAAGTGATTAAAATTGACATTAGAGTCCTATTAGTTCGAATTTTTTCTTTAATAAACGTTTTTTTTTTTATGCATAAATATTATGTAATGTATATTTAAGTCAATTAAGGCAGACAAATTACTTATTTTATGTTCTATAAACTTTTTCATAACTGAACTAATAATGAAGACATTGCGTTTCTCATTATTGGTCTCCCTCCCCACCAGGAAAATTGTCAGGAAATGAAATTATTGCCTACCACTAAGAAATTATGTTTTTAAATATTTTATGATGAAATTGTGTGACATTGAAATGTTTTGGCTCTTTGTTGCAAACTATTTATTGAATAATTTATTTTTAGTTGAAATCAAATGATAGAGAGGGGAGTTTTAGAGAGAGACCAAAACTTATAATCTTAACTTATTATCTCCGTTGAATTACGAAAAGCTTTATAGATTATAGTAGGTTTAAAATGTAATTTTTTAATAATTGTGGTCTATAAAGGAAGAAATTTACCCATGTTACTAAAATTAAGTGAGTGTTCTGTCCCTTCAGTCTAGAGTAATCTTTTGTGATTTTATATTATACTTAAGCTTCTAAATTAAATATCCTCATTTATTCTTTAAACGGTGTAAATGTACGTAAATACCTACTTTATTAAACTTTTTATTAGCTCAACTGATTTAGGGTTGATAAAAATCTCTTTAAATTTATCGCAATATGGCATCGACGTCAATAGCTTTCTTAAGGGAATTCTGCTGAAAGTACTCTTAAAAGTATTTCTGCCACTTACATTTTTACTTCACGCTCCAAGCATTATTACTAATATAAATAAATAAATCTACTAAATATGGATGATCGACAGCACGATGGATGTCATAATATCGATCTAAGTAGATGCTGCTTATCGACTAGGTGGATTTTGAAACATAAGAATAACTTACCGGAACGGGGACTGGTAGGGGACGAGAATGCCACATTCTTCTTACCTGTAAACAAAAATTACAATATATTAGATAATATATATGTGTATTAATATATGTTATAGGCATGACATATAATCGCTATAAAACTAAGAATATATGAAGAAGCTTTTATTTTTATTAATAATGTAAATTTAAATACAATTTTTTAGAATTAGTAATTGAAATATACTTTATTATATGTAAGTTACTATGCATTAATTAGGCAATTTTTTAATTGACGAATATACTGGCTACAATATAAAATATATTTTAAAAATTTATGATACCTATTTATAATCTGCATTTCTGAAAAATAGTCATAATTATTTTATGGCGCATAATGTTCTATTCACATTATTTTCTACTGGTAAATATTAATATTTACTGAACGTGAAATGCCAATGACACCGTAAGTACTTAAGGCACTACTACCAAAAGTCATGTGCATGAATTCATTAATTTCTTAGTATAATCTCCACTGACACGATTCGGGTATCTTGGATGACCCATGAATTTGATGAATGGAGCTCTTTTAGCTCATGTTGTGTGCACCAACAGTCATTCAGGGTTATCTACAATTCTCCAGAACATTTTCTGAAACTGGCCCTTCTGAGTTATATAAAAGTTTAAAGGCTCGTGGAATATATATTGTATTCTGTTTTGACGAATCATTGATTTGATTCTGATTTGAGCTGTACTTGATTTGAGTACTGGCCCTGAGCCTTCTAAGTAGTTCCTTTTAATAGTTCTGCAGAAATTTTCTTAAAACTTCGTTATGACAGTCGGACATGTTCATTTCTGACTTATATTGACCTTTATGCACTATATTTGGCAGTACTTTTTGAATTATCCTATATCGTCATGTGTAATCATCTTACGTGAATTACGTTTTATAGTTGTAGGGAGTACGTCATGTCGAGCTCTACACTCAAGGAGTTAGTTTTAAGAACATCTCGCTGTGGTATTGATAATCCGTATTCACCAGGTTGCTCGTAGGAGGAGAATTAGACAGCCCGCCCCCGCAACATTCCCTACTTCCCATAGCCCGAACGTCCATAAATCATTCTTAATCTTCAAATAGCATCAGATACCCTCTCCCAATGTATTTTATGTATTTGCATTTAAACATCTGGGCTGATCATTGGTGAAGAGCTTAGCCAATCCTCTTCTCGCCCCTGCCTCCTGGACTCCAGGTCTCCTGGCGCGATTCTTCAACTTCCAAGAACTCTCTGGAGCCCTATACTTCCATATAGCGAGCCCGATCCCGCTCCCAGAGAGCCTGTACTCTGTGGAAGTAGCCGACCACCCCCGCTCACCGCTTTCCCGCCAAGACCCCGGCCCCCGGAGAGCACCTCCCTCCCTTCGAATCGATAGCAGTGTGACTGGGCTGTGACGTCAGCTGGACCCCGCTGCTCCCCGCCTATTTGAATACGACTAGGGATTGTATAAAATAAATAAAAGACTTCAAAGAAGTCTTAGCGAAAAGAAGTTAATTCATTAAGTCGTTCTTTCCAAAAGTTTGTGACCACTCAGCATGCAAGTATATTTCGAAAATTATATAATGTTAACTAGATTAATTAAATCCAAAGTTTAATTCTATATAAAATAGATATAGAAATCTATATGCATTCACCCACAATAATAAAGTTTTTAATTATATGGTATTAATTTGGAATATGCAGCTGTGGTAACATCCCATTATGAAGGTATACCAACAAAGATTGCTTTTATAAAGTAGCAAATCAATCTGACTGATTTCAATTACTTTCTTAAGCTGACATTTATTATGTAAAATATTGAAAACTATTTTCTAAGTTATCGTGAATTAAAATTGTAAACCTTTATTTATATTTATTTGTCTATCAATTCCAAATATTTTGTGATATTAGATATTAAAATGTTGTTGAGGAAGCAATACGTGAGTTGAAAAAGTACAATTTAGAAAAATTAGCTACATTGTGACAAGAAAATTTGCGCTTGTTTCAAATTAGAGTTGTCTTGAAGTGCAGTATCATTTTTTTAGACAACCGAAGAATATGGCAGTTCTTTTAATGGCTAAAGATAGGAACTTTGAGTTGACAGGTAAAATTGTATCATTCCTCCAGCTGTTCCAGTCAGCTGCATAACCTCCGTCCTCTTAGTAATTATCAGCATACATAAACCTACTTACAAATGTGAAAGTAGGGTAAAAAAAAACCTAAAAAAATATGTATTTGATTAGGGAATATACTTCATTCTATTCACCAGCGGTAGCTGAAACTCAGATTGCACCGGTAACTATTGCTTTGTACCTCTTTCCTTTACATGTATTCGGGATTGGAGAGAAGGTAGCATGACTGATGTAACCAGAGATTCTGCAATGCTAAGAAAATCCGATAACGTAACTTACAAGTTCATATCTGGACTGACTCTATCTCAGTGGAGCCTTCATTCCGTTACACAATCTTTTTCGAATGCGAATAAAGGATTAATATTTTTTTAGTAATATTCGAAGAAAGGATGTGTTTGAACACCCTTAGGAACATGAGAATACTAGAATATATATTGCTGTTCAGCCATTAAGGATAAAAGTATACTCAATTAACCAACAGATGGTAGGTAGACTGACTTCTGCTGTAAGAAGCCTAAACTAAATTGCAAGTAGGCACATATCAAATTGTATGTATATTAGGATACTAGGATGCATCGCAGTGCATTTAATATGCATCAAAGCATAAAATAATTTTTCTATTGCTACAGGTAAAAGCAATCTTTCATTACTTAAAAGTAATTTAAGGTTCGTTTTTATTTCAAACGAACAAGATGTAGGCATCATAAGAGAGAACCGTTCATCAAATACATCATTTTTGATAGTGTACCAAGTTATTCCACATTGGCAAGAGAACTTGAAAACTATTTCAACTCACAATTGACACTTCAGGTAATTCCCAAGCTCAATTAACTCTATCAAACTGATTTTTTTTTTCAATAATGAATTAGAGCTTATCGATTTTCTTTAAAAAGTTACATGCGTTGAGCACACACACTCACATATATATATTTACATACATATATATTTTAGTGACTAACACTTTTGGAATCTCTTAGATAGAAATGGAGAATAAATATANCATTTCAGGTAATTCCCAAGCTCAATTAGCTCTATTAAACTGACTTTTTTTTCAATAATGAATTAGAGCTTATCGATTTTCTTTAAAAAGTTACATGCGTTGAGCACACACACTCACATATATATATTTACATACATATATATTTTAGTGACTAACACTTTTGGAATCTCTTAGATAGAAATGGAGAATAAATATATAAGTATATAAAATATCCAACCATTTTTCATAAGAACAACTTCATTAGCTTCTTTTCTTCTTTTCTCGAAGTTAGCTAAGAAGCAGCCTTATATGTCAACATTGATGTCTTTATTCTTTCTCGCATTTTAAATTTAATATCTGGGAAAAAATAATTTAATGTTTTAAGTTTAATATTTAAAATAAATAAGAATAGAGTGCTTTCGATATACACAATCCCACTCTCAGAGCCAGAAATTACGTTTAGCACTGTTTTTTCATTCAGTTAATATCAATTTATCCCAGCAAAGGCTTGGTTTCCTGGGCGAAATGGTTCAGTCCAAGTATTAAAGTATAAAACCAAATTAACAAAAAATTCTATATATTTTATAATCTACATAGGGAAATTTTGTTTATAAAAGCTTAATTCATAAAGAATTTAGGAATTTGAGTGGGACGAAAGCTTATTAACCCTTCATAAATCACTAATGAGTGTCGTTGTATTAGCTTAAGCCGAGCGTGAATTTGATTTAAACGCAGCATAACGAAGCATATAGACTTAAAGGGATTATTGAAACCTATGTTCTCTGAATTATAAATTGAGCTTGATCAATGAATCAGAAACATTTCTAGTTATCATCTCTTAATTTCGTTATTCTCGTTATCTCCCGTCTAAATTTAAAAAAATAATAAAATAAATTAAAAGGACAAAAATTTTCAAAAGCTTGCAATGAAAAGCCTAAAAATACTCAATATGGCTTTCATTTTTTTAAAAAACGGACTCAAAATCATGTTTAAAATTTTATTTAGATATGCGTTTCAAAGAAAAAATATTATGTAATAAAAATGTTCTAATACTACACCCATTTGCACAAATCATGTTCTAGAAATTTATTTTCGAGATGATGAAAATATTAAGATTTTTGGTCCCTCGTAAAAATTGCGGGCGCTAGAGTGCGTACAGAATATATATATATGCCGGTGAATAAGCGTTGAAATACTTCTAAAGTCGCGTCAAGATAGTTTGATTTCTCTCTGGAAAATCTGTTAATACACTGGCTAAAATATGTGTAAAATTCTATGACATTTATATTCATTAACATTTTATTTAAAAAATTATTAAACGTTTAAAAAAAAAAAGGTATTTGAAAATGTAATTTCAAGTATTAGGCGGGCTTTCTTCTATTTTTTTTTTTTTTTTAATTTAGGAAAAATCCACTATCTTCTAATATAAATCTTCAGTGTAATATATTTTGATACAACATTAAATCCTTATTAAGCTCAGGTGAAAATGAGTTATATTGCCAATAAGGGACCAATATTACGTTAGTCACGCCTTGGTTTTATATGTTCTACAGGTCGACCAATGATAACATTAAATCTCGTCTATTTTTCATTTTCTCTATTTTTCTTACTCTTCAATATATATTTTTTAAATTGACTTATTGATTTCCTAAAAGGCCACGCTAGGGGAATGTTATTGATTATGCTTATTCTTATGGAGCCCGACTTCTGTTTTACCAATTTGTTTGGTAAAAGTATGTAATCCTGTGCATTTTTTGCTCTATAATCTATTATGAAACTACATAAAGCTAGTTAGTTATTCCTAATAACGTGTTACTTATATGTTGGTTATTCCTTGCATAGGAAATTTACTTAAAGAGACATAAATGGCTAGTGAATATGTTTTATTGCTTATATCAATGTATTTTGCGAGTAGTAGAGATTTGAACTCCATCATCAGCGTTTTTTTTGTTTGTTTTTGAATTCCATGGAATGGAAAGCTAAGGAAGTATTCTTNCTATAGTTTTTTGCTCGCCGCTTATCTTTCCCATTTTTCTCAATTGGAATAAGTTCCGCTAACCTCCAGGCATCTGGGAACTTTCCCTGTGCCCAACAGTAATTATAAAATCTTAATAGCCAGTTGCGTGTATCTGATGGCAGATGCTTTATCATCAAATAATGGACTAAATCAGGTCCTGGAGAAGAGCCTCTGACACTTTTCAGAGTATTAGTCAGTTCCCAGTCAGTGAAAGGGGTATTGTAATATTCCTCATTATTGCTTGTAAAATCTATGTAATGTCTTTCACGTCCTTCTTTATATGTCATAAATTCTTCCTCGTAATCAGCATTGAACAGTTCGGAGTAGTGGGAAGCAAATTTTTCTGCTACCTTAGTTGGGTCGTCCGTAAGTTGTCCGTCACAGTCAATTGTGTAAGAGTTCGGTTTGCTTTTTCCTTCAATATTCCTCACACACACACACACACACTTAGGAATCTTGATTTGGCACGACTTAGCGTATGCCTTACAAGAAAATCATAAAACTGCACGGTTGACTAGTTATTTTCAGTGTACCAAGAGAGCCAATAATAAACAGAAACAATTTAAACGTAAGGCGTGTAGCTGGTGCATGGAATATATCTTTACAAAAAATGATTTTGAATAGTGGAGAACTTTTTTCCCTGACTCGTCCTGTAAAGATTACCATCTGTGAGGTGTATGGACAACTTCTTACCATAAAACATATGTTTAAAGAGTGCCTAAAATATAAAGAAACAAGGAAGAAATATAACTTAAATGGGACTCTAGACGAAATTCTATTGGATGACGATAAAGTCAACGACTCTGCAATGAACTTACTGAAAGAGGGCAGGCTATTAAATCTTATCTAGATACATTTTCAGTATGCTTCTTTTCTATACTCCGTAAATTTTTTCTTTCTTATAAATTTCATAGTTTCCAAGCACAAAGAAATCACTATGTCCATCCACATAATAACTATTGGCATTAACAGTTCATTACACCTCACCATGACCTATTGCTAAGAAATTCTTCTTCTTCTTGAAAATATCTTTCCGCTTCTAAAAATATCCCCCTGGCGTTAATGACCAAAGGTTGTCACGCCATAATAATATTTAAAAAAAAGATTGTTTTAAGGCTACTTGGAAATTATTTATATCTAATATTATANTGGACGTAAGATTTTAATGACGTGATCTTGGTACAAGACGTAGTCGATTTTTTTTTTTTTTTTTTTAGCGATCTGTATCCCCATTCGCCCGCAAGTTTTTTTCAGGGGGATCGGGAAGTAGGGGGAGAATTTAACTACGCCATAGTGACGTAACTAATGAAGGATAGGTTATAAGCATAGGTCACTTTTATTCAAAGCTCTGCTATTGAGAATTTAAGTGAAGTTCGGCATTATATTTTAATTGGTGTATCTATAAATGATAAAATATTGGCCAATTTAATATTGTTAGGAGTTTGTTTTTGTTACTCACATTTGCAGGGCACTGATAATTTTGATAATAGTGAATAACTAAATAGTCAAAGTCCTTTCTCTAGTGATAATCGCTTAAGCATAAAAAATAGGATAAGGCGATAATAGAAAACAATAATCTTCCCGACCTTACAACTCGAATGATGTGGAAAAAATCGATTGTTGGACATGAAAAGGCGGGAATNCCATCAACGTTATTAAACCCGGCTAACATAGCTCGGCTCATTTTAGTGGGAAAAAGAGCTTCTATAATCTGTAAAGTATATGTATTTAGTAAAATAGTGGGGGTTGTACAAGGTGGAAAATTCAAATTCACATTCTCAGAAACTACAATACTGAGGAATTCACATACTGGGTGACGAATTCAGCAATTTTCTGACTTGGGCATTGTGAGTCATTGTCTAACAAAATCTGGAAATTTCAATCAGTAAGTTCAGTTTTTTGGTCTCAATTTCACTCACATACATACACATGCATGAAGGCATGAACACAAAGAATTTTAAATGTCCAGTGTTTTTGTTAGATTCAGCAAAATGTAAAATAATGAGGAGGATTGCTAAGGCATTGCTAAGGAGGAGGAGGATGAGGATGGAGGAGGAGGAGGAGGAGGAGGATGGTTGCTAAGGCATTGCTAAGGAGGAGGCATTGCTAAGGCATTGCTAAGGAGGATTGCTAAGGCATAGCTAAGGAGTCATTGCTAAGGCATTGCTAAAATGTAAAATAAAATCCTTATACAGTCGAATTCGTTTTTTTTTTTAACTTATTTTATAGTTTGTCTTAGCTTTGCTACAAGGGAGAACGAAGATAATAAAAATTATTTGTTGATTCAAACATCTTGTACGGAGCAAGGCTAAATAGAAATGGTTGGAAGAAAAGAGACAGAGTCAATATGGAGGGCGCTTTCTGAAGCTTTATCTTGACCCAGGTCTCGAGTGTGTGGATCCCTGAATACACACTCCACATCCTTTTCAGCAAGAGTCTTCTTTGCTGCGAATTGTTGAGCGCTGTCTGAGGCTCAATGAGAATTGCGTTACTTGAGTATCCCCCACCCAACACCAACAAACTACAAAGTAATGGGGAAAAAGGCCATAGTTAAAAGGTCTAGCAACGTCATTAAGTACATGGGTGATGGAATTTTCACATCCCGTTGGTCTTATAGACTTGAGGTATGTTTATCCACCTTCATGTGCCTACACCTGAGAGGATTTCAGAGATATGATTCCTTTCCTAACCAAACCTAACAACACATATATAATAACAAACAACTATACTTAACACATTAAACCAAATAACAACGTATACCTGTAGCTTATGCCTAACAACTATACCTAAAAATTATACCAAACAAAATATAAAAAACTATAACATACTTAACAATATAAGTAAAAACAATATCTAAACATTTACACCAAAAAACTATACTTATACCAACGACTTTACCTAAAAACTAATATACCTACTAAACATATCAAACAACTCTACATAACAGCTTATAACCTAATAACCTAATAATGTTATTATATAGTGTTGGTACACCAGCTCCGCGGTTGTAGCGATACCCAGTAGTAAATATGAACAATGAAATGCAAGGGAATAGAATAAAATAAATGTTAAGCCAAGGCTTGAACAGTTTGATTAGAGCCCTTGGTTAGATTTTTTATTCTATTTTCTTGCATTTAATTGTTAAAATTTACGTGAGATAAAATACCACAATACAAATAATATTTATAATAGTAAATATGGTTCTAATCGTAAAAGTTGAGGATACCAACCCCATACGCTCGGTAACACAACGTGGAGATACATCAAGGACTTTTGGGATATTGCGCATCGCGGAAACTAACCAAGGTTATTAGTATTTAATCTAGAATTTATTTTCCAGCGAATAAAAAAGGGTTCTTTTTTAAAACAAAGGTTATTTTTTTGCTTTTGGGCCCCACCTGATATGTTTCAGCAGTTTCGTGGACGAAAACATTTTACCGTGAATATATTTTTAACGATTATTCGCGTACTTTTTATGTTTTAAATTGACAGAACAATAGTTGTTTTTTATATAAAATATGTTTTTATACAAGTGTCCACTTTTTAACAATTTTTTCTGATATCTGTTTTTAAATTTCCGATATGTTAAACATATCTATGAATCGATAGTTTTAATATGATTTTACTCAAAAAACTTATAATTACACTAAAAGTTGTTGGCAACACTACTTTACGGCTATCAATATAGATATATAGACTATATTATTACAATTACTGCCATCTAAAATTACTGGGAACAGAAAATTTTTTCACCGCTGGACAAGAATTTATATTGGTTAACTTCTCACACACACACTCTTAGGAATCAACAATCAAGACTGTAGTCGTTTGCATGAAAATCAATCGAAAAAATTTCAGTGAAATCAACCTCAGTTTGCTATATTTCGGATGGCTTGCTGCTCAGTTACATACCTCTAGGGAATTATTATCTATTATATTTGAGGCATCCATGACCTATATGGTTAATATGTCCCTAAAAAAAAAAAAAAAAAAAAAAAAAAAAAAAAAAAAAAAAAAAAAAAAAAAAAAAAAAAAAAAAAAAAAAAAAAAAAAAA
>KZ810397.1:20435-35005 GCA_000696205.2 Oncopeltus fasciatus
ATAATTTTTAGTGCAAGGGAACAGAATAAAAAATCTAACTGTCCCAGCCAGGACACGAACCTGGATCCCCTGCTATCCGGGCCGGTGCATTTGCCACTTATGCTACCGAGACAAGTCTGATAAGTTATTAAATTCCCCGCACTAGTGTCGAGAGTCCGCACTTCGTGTCCTGGCTGGGACAGTTAGATTTTTTATTCTGTTCCCTTGCACTAAAAATTATCTAAGTTGATGTATAATATAATTTGGTAATAAATTTTTAACGAGAATAATAAATAATGTATGCAGAATTTAAAAAGTGAAAATGAAAAACCCTCTGGTATAAGAACAAGGTTTCTGATTTTCCCGTAAATTAAAAAAAAAAACCAACTTCAACTTAATAAAATTTTGTGTTGTTAACCACCGTTTTTGTAATACATTCAGCTATAATCAATAGAGGATCAGTTGTTTCTTTTAATTTTGTTTTGAAAACAAAATTTCCGGTTTTAAAATTCGTATTTAATCTTTAAAAAATAGTTATAGATAATTAGTCTCGAGATTTAACTGAAATATACTGAATCGTTTTAAAGTGGGGGAAGAGTATACAGAGATCTACGGTCATTAAGTAACCGACTTTTTTTTATGAAAAATATAGTTGAAAATATTTTTTATGGAGGAGCTACTGAAAATAAGTATTTTACACGAATTAAAACTGACACTTCTATTTTATATGATATATGAGTAGTCAAAACCCAGAACAATCCAAGCGATTACTTAAATCATAATGCAACATGTTTAACTCATCTGGACTCAAATTTGAGATAATTCTCGTAATTGTCAGGGCGTAAGAACCTAGATGTTTATCGCCTATACAAATATCTATCTATCATCTACACTCAGCGAGTACGTAAAAAAAAGATGCCGTTAAATTACATCGGGAACAAGGAAGCCATTATGAAAGCCGGCATTGTGTCATATCCCTGAAAGTGCGCGGAAGCCCTGCGGAGATTAAAAGCGACTGACCGAATTCCCATTAGCGCCACAAGTGAGGCCTTTTAGCCGGCGAGAATCCTGATAGAAAACGGCTCCTCTCAAAACGTGTCGTGTACGCTCATCGTATCGACCTCAGCGGAATGCTGCATCCGACTAGTGAGAGAAAGAGAAATAAATCTCTATGAATGTCACTTATGATCAGTGAAACAACTATTTCATCTTACCAAATTAAATAATCATTATTACGTAAATAATCTAAAGGGTTATTATCATTACCAATGAATATAGAACTATCATGCCTTCTATTATCTGTCTTCATTGCCCAGGGCAGTCGAATACAGACAGTGACGGTGGACACATGTATTCGGCCACGAAGATGGACAATGTCCGAAAGCGCTCGCCAACAGAAGATGGTGTGCAGAAACCAATGAAGACGGATAATAGAAGGTATGATAGTCANAACGGCTCCTCTCAAAACGTGTCGTGTACGCTCATCGTATCGACCTCAGCGGAATGCTGCATCCGACTAGTGAGAGAAAGAGAAATAAATCTCTATGAATGTCACTTATGATCAGTGAAACAACTATTTCATCTTACCAAATTAAATAATTAGTATTACGTAAATAATTTGAAGGGTTAATATCACTACCAATAAATATAGAACTATCATACCTTCTATTCTCCGTCTTCATTGCTCAGGCAGTTGAATACAGACAGTGACAGTGAACACATGTATTCGGCCACGAAGATGGACAATGTCCGAAAGCGCTCGCCAACATAAGATGGT
The DNA here is from genome assembly GCA_000696205.2 of Oncopeltus fasciatus. Lineage (NCBI taxonomy): Eukaryota > Metazoa > Arthropoda > Insecta > Hemiptera > Lygaeidae > Oncopeltus > Oncopeltus fasciatus. The sequence goes on from KZ810397.1 coordinate 22,192, forward strand.
TTGCAGAAACCAATGAAGACGGATAATAGAAGGTATGATAATCATTACTATTGAAATGTTTACCATTTACTCAAGAAATATATTTCTCTTTTTTTTATTTTATATAAGGGTTAGTTCCCTTTCAACCAATTAAGGTCATGGAAGGAGGTATGCTATCTACAGGTTGCTACTCCTAAATTTAAACCTCTAGAATAAAAAACTTAATTTATCGATAAAAAATTGCCCCGGGCGAGATTAGAATCCGCAGCAACAGGATTTCGAAACCCAAACGGATCCCCGAAATGTACGTATTTTGAGGAAGGTACAGCAAATTAATTTCCGAGATGTCAAAAAAATTTTTACCACTAGCTAAAATAAAAATAAGCACCAATTTATCATTGAATTATTGTGTAAGTTAAAATATTCGTACAGCAATTAATTAACTAAAGTAAATTAACTCGTATCACTTAAAGTTGACAAAACAATATTACATTTGGAAAAATAGTATGTGCTCAAATTGAAAAATTATTCAATTTTTAGTATTATATTAGTACAATTATTAAAATTCTGAATAGTTAAAAGTGCATTTTTATAATTTAAATTAAATTCAACATAGTTACTGATCTTTAATTGTATTCCTTCGAAAAATACTGGTTTTGGTGAATAAACTGTATTGTTAGTACATTTATTTTGATGATCAAATATTTCTGAAAGCACTTTTACACTCCATGGCGTTTCAGTGTTGTCATGTTGACGCCTGAGTTGATATCCAACATAAAAAGATGTGTTAAGAAAATTTTAAAAAAACGCAACAGTATTTCCCAAGTGTATAGGTTTGTTAAGTTGTTTAAGCTTCAAATTCAAATAAATTTTAATTTTTTCGATAGTTTTGATCACATATGAGACTAACACACAAAATATATGAGTGGGTGTGTTTGTGTATGTCCTATATTCGGTCAGAACTGTATTTGTTTTGAGAAAGACGAAATTATATTATTATAAATTATTTTTNAATATAATCTCTTATAAGGGGATCAAATCTGAACTCCAAGTTCAAGTTTTTAAATTCCTTCTTTAAAAAGAATTTCATTAAATATAAATGTTTACAATTACACTTTACATCTACTTCTCTTACTAATTTATTTTACAATACAAATGATAACTTAGCCTTGGGGTTTGGTCAACTGACCGGACTCAACTGACCCAACAAATTTACTCAATGATAATATGATATGCATCCAATGTAAAAATTTATTATTATTATTATGTTTATATATTATATTATGTTATTGAGAAATTGTTTAGTCTGGAAATAATAATTGAGAATTAAAATCTTTAATCCACAGCTACAAAGTCTTAAATTAACATAACTGCTATATTTAAAGCTCATATATTTTTAACTTATAAAATTGGTGCCATTAAATGCTTTCAGCATTTAAATTGAAGCGGGGAAGACATAAAAAAAAGAGCTTTATAATGAAAGAGTTTTTAATATTAAGTTATTAAATAAATCAGTGCAGGAGAATTTATTTCCATGAAAGAACCAAATATTTTAATTAATTTGACTAATTTTTTTTATTATGTTTAATTAAACGTTATAATTTTAGTGTCAAAAATAACAAATTATTATATTTGATAAAATTATTCAAACAAAAAAAATTCGATCAATGCAAAAAGTTGGTAACAATTTCAGAAATAAAGTAACTTATATCGAAAAATATTAAGTTAAAGCCATTTTCAGATAGATAGAAACCCAGTGAAAAAATGTAATAATTATTTCAGTTAATGCTATTTGGCTGTGCTTTTGTTTTTATTGACTCAGGGTTCAATTAGAGCGCTTTTGGGAACACCCAGTTCTTATTTGATACCATTTTTCATTAAACGGTGTACTGACACTGATGTTTTGTGACCCGTAGGTAGCGAATGTGCTCAGTCTTGTGTTGCCCCTGGCATTTATTTTTTTTTTTTATTATGTTTAATTAAACGTTATAATTTTAGTGTCAAAAATAACAAATTATTATATCTGATAAAATTATTCAAACAAAAAAAATTCAATCATGGCAAAAATTTGGTAACAATTTCAGAAAAAAAGTAACTGATGTCGAAAATATTAAGTTAAAAGCCATTTTAGATAGATTAGATAGACCAAGTGAAAAATGTAATACTTATTTTAGTTTATGCTATTTGGCTGTGCTTTTGTTTTTATTGACTCATGGTTCAATTAGAGCGCTTTTGGGAACACCCAGTTCTTATTTGCTACCATTTTTCATTAAACGGTGTCCATCAGTGTTGTTTTCCGTTGGTTGCGAATATGCTCAGTCTTGTGTAGCCCCCTAGGCATTTATTTTCTTTTTTAATAATAATTTTAACTAATAAAACTTGGTGGTATTTCTATAAAATAACAATAAGAGATTCGCTAATAATTAAAATCACTTGAAGAAGAAAATAGGTATCCAATAGTGCCAATCTCTTTTGCTTATGGTTATTACTTACCTTTCATGTCCGTATTTCTTTCGTGTGTCAACGGGGAGAACTTCAATGATTAGATTCTAAGTAGAGGGGTTGAGTCTAATATTATGTTCAAAAATAACCAGCTTTTCGAATATGTTAAGTTTGAATTGGGTTTTGATTTTTTTTCATGTGAGCATTTGTCCTTGAACTTGTGCCTGTAAAATTAAATAATTTATGATAAAATGGTATAAACTGCAATATTAGGTTAAATGGGATAAAAAAGGTTTTACTCAAGAGTAAAAAACTAATTCATTATTATTCTGTGTACAGAATATTCTTTTTTAGCTTCGATTTTTTTACATTTTAAGTAAATAAAAAAAAAAGAAATAGAAATGTAGGTGTAAGATGTATTGCAAACAGATAAGACGATTTCATATTTAAAAATAAAAAACCGAGGAAAATGGAATGTAATTTTAAATATACTGAAATTTTATAAATTTGTAGCCAAATTCAAATTTTAATGACACTAATGCAAATGTTATAACCAGGTTATAAATATTGTCAAAAATTTCACATAACAAATTTCAAATTGTCGAAAAATATAATTTCTATTTGAAAATTAGCTTATCTCTAATTTGCATGTTCGGAATGAAGCTAACATCGAAATAATTTAGTAAAGACTATATCAGATTTATCCTGACAGAAAAAATGTATTTTTCAACTAAAATATTTAGTAATAATATGATTAAGAAAAAATAAGTTTCACATGCAAAGAAGTAAAGAAAACTTACCAATATCTGAACATTTCCCAAACTTCACAGAATATCTTGACGAGAATAAACCCAATCAAAGTCATATAAATTTTGGAATAATTTGGTCCAAATATCGAGACATTATCTGCTTAGGTTTAACTGGCATATTCTCCAATGATGTAAATACAATTATAAGCGTTTTAAATATTATGTATTTATTGTTACCTAAGCCCCCTATTAGTGGTCACTGACTCCTGGAGGAGCATCTAATATCAGGAAGTAGTTCAAACATCAGGAAGTAAATTTAATTGTAGTGAATCTAAATTAGTGGTCACTGACTCCTGGAGGAGCATCTAATATCAGGAAGTAGTTCTTAAATTCAGGAAGTAAATTTAATTGTAGTGAATCTAAATTTTATTTCACTAATGCACCATATTCTAAAATCTTAAAAATTAAGATTTTAGAATATGGTGCATTAGTGAATAGCATTAATACTTTTTTGTCTTAAATAGAATTTTTGTTATATAATGGGATATAGAAGGCTCATTTCTTTCAGCTGCAGCATCTGCCGGAATAGCACAGAATCACACGGGTAAGTAACTGATCCCGAAGGATGGGGTTTATACCCCTGAAAGTGCCCAAAATATAAAGAAAAGTTAAATAAATAAAGTTTAATGCGATAGTTAAAAATTTGATTAGTAGTAATTTCTTTGTCATATTTGAGATTCTAACTTTGATTATCCTGTAAGATAACATAATTCAGAACAACACAACTCTAAATGACAAGTTCCATGTAGAAAGGAGACACAAACGGTAGCACTTTTCTCAGTCTCAGTGTTGCCATTTTGAAATTAATTAAATCATGAAAATTTATCAATAACTTTTGCTGATACATAACTAGGGATAACTGATCATTTAAACTTCAACTTTCTGCTCAAAAGTGTTTTTGCTGTTCTATTAGGCTATTCGAAGCTGGTACGCAAATTTGAAAAAACGTTCTTGTGTTTGGGGGCAGTAGTAGATACATAGTTTTCTTTTTACATCACTAGTGGACTTTTTATTTCCTCATTTATTTACATTTCGTTAGGTTTTTTTTTTTTCTTTTTTACTTCTCATTGACACAATAGTGATTTTTATTTTTACCAGTTTATTTTGAACCTTATAAACTATTAATTAATGTTCTTCATATCTATAATATTTATGTTGGGTTAAATAATAAATGAAGAGTAATTTTCAATATACAATGTGGTTTAAATTGTAGGTTTATACAATTTATTGCCAATTGTAAATAAAAATTGCTCTTAAGCATGCAAAAAAAAAAAAAAAGTACGGTAAAACTTCACATTTAGTGTTCCTGTTACAATATGCGGATTACATTGTCAGTTTTTTAAAATAGTTCTTACATCTAAACAGAATACAAATTAATGAAAGTTGTCAATAATTAAAAACCTTTATCTTTTTGAAGGTATCAGTAAAAAGGTCTGAAAGGCTAAAGTCGGCATACAACCAACGAGAGAAAAATGTGGCGTAGTTTTGTTTATTTTCAAAACAGAAATGAATTAATGGCTACTTGTTTCAATGTTTCACAATACATGACTGGAACGTTTGAAATTCCTAGGAAAATAAACGTGTGTTGAATTAACGGCCGGAATCCATTGTTTATTTCAGGAGAAACACGAACAATAAACAAATTGATTGATTGTAGTTAATCGAGATTTTATATCATTATTTTAATGGCTGTCAGTCATACAAACAAATAGAGAGCACAGACTGAGGCCATTAATTAAATGGGTTCTGGAAACCTCATAGCATAAGGATAATGAATATTTCGTCAAAAAACAACACTTCATCAAATTGTAATGCCGTTTGTAAAAATAAAAAAACATTTTAAACATCCATTCATTGATCGAAAATTCCATGAAAAAGTGGCAACAGTTGCAAGTTCAAAATACCTATTTAATTTTTTATATTATTTGCTGCAGAAAATATTTATCTTTAAAATAGTATAATGTTTTATTTGACAGTGAAACTAGTTACTGCATAATATTAGAATATTTCAATTGTAAGAAAAATCATAAATAAGGTTTTACATCACGTAATTATTTAAAAAAATATTCTACTAATACAACTAGATGGCGCAACAAGCCAATGTGTGTCCCGGTTTCCTCTATTAGCCTCCGCCATTTGGCTTGGTTTTGAGCTGCTGGTCTCCGGTTTCGGACCCCAAGAATATAGGAATAGAAAGTCTCGTGCATTCTGTTTCACACCCTCCATCCATCCAAGTTTTACCCGTCCAACTCTTCCAAGAGGATGAATTACTTCTCACAGGATTCTTCCTGGAGCTTCCTCGGGGCTCATCCGAGCAATACGGCCGCCCCCGCCAACCCCAAGGCGTCCCAGCATTGATGTTGTCACACCTATATCAACTTGTACAACGCCTTGGGATGGTTAATTTTTACAGAAGATTTACACAATGTAGGTACCATAGGTAGAGCTTTCCTCACAAGGACAAGAAGAGGTAAAAACGTTGGTCCGGACATGGGAAGTTCTGGCAGTTTTTATTTATTTTAGAGTTTTAATAAGGGATTTTTCAAGTCTTGAAATTTTAGTGAAAAAACGGAAAGCTATTTTTGGCCGCGTTTGTTTTTTGTTTTTTTTTTATGGGAGTGAGATGAATTAAAGTGGAGGAGACAACCTTAGTAAGTGTGCTTGGTGTACCAATCAGTGAAGATAGAGTCGTTGATGTTACGGATAATTAGGGTGACTAGGAAGGAGAGTTGATGGTCGGTTCTGTGGCGAATTTTAAATGTGGGTGATCGAAGTTGAATGCAGTAAGGATTAGGGGCTTTTTTCCGGATTTAGAATGAGGAACAGATCATCAATATATTTTCTGAGAAACGAGATGTCGTTTGGAAATGAGGGAAGCATGGAGTTTAGAAGGTAATTGAGGGTAGTATTGGAAATATTGGAAGCCAAGTTATTTCCCATAGCCAAACCTTAGTTATCTGATTATAGTAATTACTTTGATAAATGATGTAACCTGGAGTACTTCAAATAATTAAATAGATAAATTTAAGTTTAACCAAACAAATTTAAATTCTAATGATAGAAGAAGAAATTATCACGATATTTTAATCTATCAGAATTTAAAAACTCCGTCCACCATATAGATGTGTTTAAGAGAAGAGCGGGAGTATGATCTGCAGTTTTACTTAAGGGATTACATATTTTCTTTCTCATATAAGTCCAGCTACACCGCTAAGCTCCAACCAAGCAATAAGTGTAGTTGAGTGTTTCTCCAAAATACTCCATTATCTTAAGAGTGCAGTGATTATCATCTCCCACTAAAGTCTCTGCATAATATATACTATTCAGATAGTATAATCACCGATTTATTGGTAATTGTTTACAAATGTAATAACGAAAATAATTAAGTAACCTCTACTTTAATGCCGATATCAGTGGACATTGTGGTTATCATGTTGATGGCTTAGCGAAAAGAGCTCCTTAATGCTATTTTAGCACAGAGAGTGGCACTGTATAGAACAAGTAGATAAACCTAGAGGGTTTAAGATTGAGATAAGAAATAGAACTGCTCAGAAGCGAAGAAGTAATCCTGTGTAAGCTTAAGATCGGACACACGAACTTATCTGATGGAACAGGCCGTTTTATCTGGCGGAGCTGTCTCTCTCAGGAAAACATATTTTGTCAGAGTGTCAAGCATATAAGTGACACTGAGTATTACGACTTACATGACAGACCCATTGGCGAAATATCCCTAACATCTGTTTTGCTTTTTTTAAAGGACCCAGTTTAGGTACAAAACATAAGTGAATGATTTACATTTCAACTTCCATATAGGGATGAGTGTGCATATCTTGATTTCGATTTGTAAAATAATTACTGAAGCGAATAATTATCTCTTAGAAAAGCCCCTAATAGTTTTAATAAAAAATTTAATACAGAATATAATAATAATAATAGTTTATTATGTCCAAAAAGTTACGGACTGCCTGCCTGCCTGCCTTGAAGGACAGATGTCTTACATCGGCCCTATTTGTGTCGTTCTGTGACTTTCCCTAATTTTTTTTTGTGGGGGGATATAATTGCTGGAAAATTAATTAAGAAATCTTTTTTTAGCTATCTTATCTCGACCAGATAAGAACCCAATGATTCAGTTCCCAGGCTTTTTGTCCCTGATAAGGGATGACTGACTGTCTCAAAGGACAGATATCTTATCAGTACTAACTACGTCTGTAATTCTAAGTAATACCAGCTATTCCAACACTATTTCTAGAATAAAGACTGAACTTTACTAAACATATCTTACTACATAAAATACAAAACCAAGGAATTATTGAGATAATAGAAGAACGCCTTAAGATAATTCCTTCAGAACGCCTTCCTGTCCATTTCAGAGATCCTCGTCGGCCGGGTGCTTAAGGGGGATAGTGGCTTTTCAAGACGAGTGCCCTGGAGACGTGAGGGCTCGCCTCCTAGAGAAGCAGGTAATGAGATCCATTCCAAGGATATATACCGCTAATGGCCTTTGCTTGTAGGGTGTGTGTGAAGTGTGTGAACTTAATTCACTGTCAGTGAGAGAATGAGTTTCCCCTAACCTGTAACAGTGATATCCGACAATGATTTGGAGAGCAGGAGACAGTACTACTATTTCTCTGCGCTAAGAAAGTGGGAAAATCATTTAAAATAAATAATTTGTAACATTTTCTCAGAGAATGTTATATAATTAGGCAGCCAAAACAAAGTTTTTGTTTTACTTACAATTTTTTTGTCTTTTACTTTCTCACAGACTATAGCTTTTCGAAAGCTATAGTAAGCTTTCGATTACGTAAATAAATAATGCGATGCCTGTTCACAAGATTTTTATGTATGTTTTTACACTAATTACTTAAAAAGAAAATATAAAAAATTAAGTACACCTAAAAACTATGTTATTAATATTCTCTGCACATCCTTCGCTTTATATAGTTATACGATAATTTTTTTTTTCTAAGATAGTAATAAATTTCTTTAAATTGATATCAATTAAATATGTATAAAATATCACATTTATTCATTCATTTTCTGTATATCTTTAATAAACATTCATTTTTCATAAATTTTTAATTCCTAGTAAAAAAAAGTTTTAATTTCGTACAAACAAATTATAAAATATTTACTTCTCGCTACTTTTACTTCCTATAAAAAAAACTGTAAATTGATTAAAATTAAAATTATATTTTCTAAATAGTTGAAAAAAAGTTTAAATTAAAAACAAAATGACTCAACAANATATCACTTTACACCATACCCATATATTCAACTCTAAAATTACACACTTAAAGAGTATATATTACTTATCACAATAAAATTACAAAATTGGTATTTTAAAAAAATTGTATAAAATTTTATATAGAACCGAGGGAGCTGAGAATAATTTCTTGTTCCCCGCACTTCACTTTACAACGAGTCTGACCGCCAAGTATGACGAATATGCTGTATTGTACTCGGCGGAGCTAAAATTGCTAGCTATTTATTAGACTCTTCATACTTATATTCGTCAAACTTGGGCAATTATCATAATGACTTGAAATAAAAAATTGTATTTTCAAAAATATTTTGTGTCATATTCATGTCAGTACCTTTTCAATTAGTTCTTTTTAATTACATTCTGAAAAGCCTCAAGTGTTTTAATAAATTTTGCTTGAATATTCAACCTGAAGTTTATTCTGTAAAAAGTTTACAAAACTACTCCGGCAGACTTTTATCTATTTTCATAAACAGATTTCAAATGTTTTTTAGTTGATACTTTACTTTTTTTAGGAGTAAGATAAAAGTGTGTATCCTCAATTTTGTGTTTAGAATACAATTTTAATGTGCTAAGGAGTACGGTACACATAAAGAAATGCAACGGTCATAATTTTCGTCAATTTAAAATGTCATAAAATTCGCCGAAAATATTAAGTTAAATTCGCTTTTCCTAGATGATTAAGAATTTCACTATCAATTAGAAATTCTTCCCTTAGTTTGTTCAGCTCCTGAGAGAACAATGTTCTTCCAATTCAATAATTTCAGATAATTGGTTCATTTAAAACTTAACAGACTGTCAAAATAATACAATGAGCAATATAATTCTTTATGAAGGTTTTTTCATCCAACGATGTAATGATATTTTTTTTAGCAATATCGGACTCTCTTCGTCTAAATTAAAATAAAAGTATAAAAATTATATTAAAATGAATACATTATTACGTAAGACCTTTTGTCGTAAACCATCAAGTTTCATAATCAAGTCGCGACATCTCTAAGTACCTTCTCTTGTACCAATTTGACTGGCACGCCTCGAGCTTCTGAGATGCCACCAACTAACCCAGTTGGCAGCCTAATTTTTCCACTTCTATTAAGTCTTTTCTGCTTTCTTCTAATTTTCATTCTTTCTTTAGATATAATCTTAGTCTATATAACTAAATAAAAAATAACTTAAAGGCGAAAAATAAAAAATAAAAATTTGTAGATAAAATTTGGGATTCTACTTTTCTAAGACAAAATCCATTTTTTGACATATTACTGTAGCTCATCTAAATCATTCATCTTTCTCATCGTAAATAGTTCAACCGTAACGAATTATCCTAACGAGCTTCAAAGAGCAATAAAAATTAGATATAAGTAAGTATAATTTCTTTTAAAATACTCAACTACTTAAAAAACAGTAAAAAGTATTGTGTATCTAAAAAATAATATTAATGAAATATTTTACGTGAAAATAATAATAAAAAAATAATTTATTTTCTAAGTTAAAATTTACAGTACAAAAATAATTAAATTACAAAAATATGGCTATAATTGCAAGTAATAAACAATAAATCTATCCTAAATTAAATAAAAATTTCAATAATGCAATAGATGCAGGTTGGAGTTTAGGAGGGTATGAGAGGTCTCGTCTCTAACTTTCGTAGTTGAGAATGAAAATATGGGAAAAAAAAGTAAATAAATTATTTTATTTTATTTATTGAAGTTTTGATTTTTGAATCAGGTGAGTTCTACAAACAATAACGAATGATTTATAGAAGTAATTCAGAAGTTAGTCAGTAACCTCCACAGCTCTTACATATATTTTTTCCCAATGCATAGCGCTTTCAAGGCTAATCTTTCATCCTCAGGGCTCTAAGTTGGTCGAGGTGAACTCTCTCTCCGAACCCTGGCTATATATAAAATATTGGTATTCAGAATTGATTGAGAACCTCCACCAGCCAGCTATTATATAAAAAGAAAATAATTTATACTTTTTCGCTAAAATACAAAAAAACTTGGCAAAGCACAAAAGTGAATAGCTTGATTTTTGTTAAATGTGCTAATAGGTCAGGAAAGGAGATAGGAGCGTCAGTACCTCCTAACATTCCTGTCAGGTAGATCTCTGGCTCACAGAGAACGCTTTAAAATAGACACCTTTGATCTGCAAGAGATATCTTATCTAAGCACAGATATTTCAGTCTGTCTATATTTCTTGGCTCCCCACTGAATCAGGCGTGTTCCCGTAGGGGTCTAGTGGGGGCCGTACAATGTTCCATCGGACCCATTCCTCTTTCTCTCCTTTGACACACCCCTCTGACTTAGCTGAGTAGAGCTAGTAGTATTCCGAGGCAGTAGTATGGTACTGTGTTTTTACTCGCCCTAGGCATTGCAAATTAAACCCCCATTTTGTCCCCCTATTTGTCAGAAAAAAAAACCCACATTTTATCAATAAAGATGGCTGTAAAGATTACTTAAGGACTATTAGAACACATAAGCCTATAAGGTAAAATAGCTAAGGCTTGTTCTAGTGCAATCGGAAGGTGAAGAAGGGTAGACTTTTGGACTTTTTAAAATATCTTTCTTATGAAAAGTTTTCGTAAAAACTTTACAGTAGATTATTAATGACAGAAAATGTAATTTTACATATATTTCTTTTATTTTTTGCAAGTAAAGAATAAAAATTTTATGAAGGTATTGACCATTTATAAGTCAGTCAGTGTGTAGCTCCTCTTTCTTCCTACTTAAGTAATTAATTATCTATTATAACTGTTTGCAGAAGAAAGCCCATTGGATTACTACAATTTGTAAAGAATGGCCATTCATAAATACAATCTTTAAGAGATCATTCATAAATATACTGCTTAGTATTTATGAACACTATCATTTATACTCTGATTTTGAAGGCCAGGCCTATTCTGGATGGTATACCGATGTATTCTGACGTAGAGTGAATAGCAATGGACTAAATATAGATGAAACCGACACTTAAATGAAGAGGCTCTTAATGGAAATACTATTGCTGTTCTCTATACTATTCTTAATAGTATCGAATGTTTTAAATTGTATTAAGTCAGGCTGGAAAGATTCATACGAGAAATTAATCTATTTTAAATGTTAGTAAGTGATTAGACGATGAATTTGGCAAAACCCTGAGTCCACTGCGATCAAAGGATGTATATTCAACAAAATAGCTCTAAATGAGGTATCTTAATTGTCTGTTAATGATAACTTTATTTATAATGGGAGGATCCGTACGGGTCTCTTAATCGTGGCTTAAATCCCGCACTGGGCAAGCTTTGGTTACAAATCAGTCTTTAATTCATCAATTATCAAGAACGAATTCCTGATAATCCTCTCTTCTTAGCAATTAATAATTCGTAACAAAAACAAAAATAAAAGCAAAAGAACACGAGCGGTGTTGGAAGCGATATATCGGTCACAGATAGAGGTCAATTCAAGCCTCAAAAGATATCTTCATTTGATTTCCAGTCTTATACAAATGGTCTAAAACTATTTTCTGATCGATGTTTAGTTTAGAAGCGATGTCACAAGAAGATATGTATCGATCTATACTGATCTGTTGAAGAATTTCATCGACTTTTTTTCAACAAAAAAACAACCCCAGGTCCAACTTACCGGAGCGAAAACAGGCGCGCCATTGGCGTCCACATAAACACTTACGACGGAAACACATTTCCGATGGGCCCGCCCTGAATTTCTCTTTTCTCGAAAAAAATTAATAAGCCATAACGACTCTCGGGAATCTCCATTTGCATAACAAGTAAAAACTTTTGACGGAGTAGATGAATATAAAAATCCTATGGCTTCACTGACTAAGCGTACGAGGAGTAGAGATAGGGGACTTCAAAGCCACCAACTTAAGTAAAACTAAATTACTTTTTCCTCGTTCCTATATTTAGCAGCTTTGCCTTGCTTAGTATAATTTTAATTTTTTTTTGGCATGTAATATACCGTATTAACTTTTCAGTAGATTTCTCTCAAAAAAATAAACTAATTCACGTTTCTACCATGACTCGACTTTTTTTAAATTTCAGCGGATCTGTGTGACAGACTTTTCCTATTTATTTTTTTTCACTTCCTAAATATGGTATTTCCTGCTTACATTTACAACTATTTGTACACATACGCCCACAGCCCTGAATCCATCTGTCTTCCAATTTCTAAACTGTTTTAAAAATTGAGGAGTTTCCCTTGTTATTTTTGTTTATTTTATGATTTTATGAACTTTATTATTAATTACTTTCACATGTTTTGTATCTACTAATGTGCCGGTTATTATTCACAGTATAAATAATTTATAAAAAAAAATAGATAATAAA
>KZ810397.1:35522-45640 GCA_000696205.2 Oncopeltus fasciatus
TTTTCCTTTCTTTTTTTTTTTTTTTTATGAGGTGTTGGCAATGTTCTCATTGCCATTGGTTGGCAATGGTCACGGGGCCATTGATTGGCAATGGTCACGGGGCCAATTCCTATTCAGGCGACGTGGTGGATAATCAGGATGGGTAATACTGGATAGAGTTTGGGCTAAAGGATTCGGATGCATGGAAAGGCCAGAGTGGAATTTATTAAAACGGGTTGTAATGATGTTCTTAACTAAAGGGATTTTAAGGTCATTGTGGAGTAAGGAGTTTGCGACGTAATAGGGTGCATCAACTATGATACTGAGGATTTTGGATTGAAAGGACTGTATTCTAATTATTGTTATTATGAAGGTCGTATTTTCTTTTTATATCACACAAATGGCCATCGATGTAAGGCGGGTGAAAGTTAGGAAAGGATTTGTGGATAAATGATTCCTACGATACTAGCAAGAACGCCACTAGATCCCTCGGCGATTGAGAATGAATGGGGATGGAGACGAGAACAACTTGAGAAATCACTCGTCCATCTAAATGAAGCTCGACAGAATAATTCTCGCTAATCCTCTTGTTCTTTGGCCGGAACCCAAAAGGCAGCCAATCCTTAATTTTGTCTCATTTACATCTCTTTTCTTCTTAGGAATTCACCTCTTAATTGGGTTATTTAAAAATAAATTTTATCTCATCATTTCTTAATTAGGAAAACTAAAAATAAGTCCTGAAAACAATTATCAGTTTACATACTCTGTTTAAAGGACAATTTTAATTTTTTTTAAATTACATTAAATTAGCCAAACCCTCTTTCAAACTAAATTTATTGGATCTATAATTTTTTTTAATTTATTTAACTCACTAATGAGAATATTAAATTTGTAATCATCATGTATTTTGTTGCGTAAACTCACATACATTTAGTGACGTAACAGTGTTTTTTTTGCCTTAAATTGTTTTAAAATTATTTTTTTAAAGAAATTGGATAGTAATGCAAAGAAATCCACAGGAATAAATAACATAATACTCAAATGAATTGCCCTAGAAACTTCCTACCATTATAATTTAATAAAAACGAAAAAAAAATAACTATCAAATAGTAAAGTGAGTTTTGAATAAAATTTTCAATACTTCAATAAAAAGGCTATTGCATATGCTATAAACTTTAATAGGCTTTAATAGCTTAACAATAAAAACCTAATACATTTGATTTTAAAATAATTAGGCATTTTATGAAATTTGAAAGTTCTGAATAGCTACTTTGGGAGTAGCTTAACTTTTCATCCTGCAAGTGATGAATTTTCACCCCCACCATATGGAAATAAATGAAGTTTGTATGGACGATAACTTTTATATGGACGATATTGTCCTAGGTGAGGTGACAGTGGGTGATGTGGCTGCAAAAGAGAATTATTTTTCAAAGTCGTTAAATGTGCAGCGACTATTAATGACAGACTTACACATAATGAAGGCACTACTTCAGCAAGGGGCTTTTCCTGGACAGTATGAGCTCGCTATAGTAAAGCGCATACCTATGAAGACAAGGTCAATTGTACACAAAGATTATAGCCGGAGGCGCCCTTACCAATGTGTTTGAAAGTCATCGAGAGTTGGTAGCAAGTCAGCTGAACGATTCTTTCAGGACAATGAATTATTAGTCGTATACCAGTCAGGTTTTCGCCAGTGGAAAACTACTCTGTTTGGGGCCATTCTTATTCTTCGTCTATACCAATTATGTTGTTGAGAAAATTAAAATGTTATTAAATTTATCTATTTACAGACGAAATAGTCATATGGCATGTGGGCTTCTAGAGTTCTCTGCAGCATTAATTTGCCTGGTAAATAAAGAACTTGAAAAGCTAGGACAGTGGTCCTAGAGTGACCAGCCTAAAGTCCGGACGATTGGTCCTTTGAAGTCCTTGGCTAAATGAGACTTGGAACTTCCTTCTCGACTGTTTATCAGTCAGATTGCTCTAAAAACTGAACAAGAAGAAGTGTCTTACTTGTGAAGCTTGATTTCACACTGAACTGAACATTTTGCATTCATCAATGGATGATGGGAAGAGGATTAGACAGAATAAGTGCAGACAAGGTTGGTGTCATCCTCGGTGCTCCTTCTAATCTGATATTATGATTCGATCTAAATTGACATTAGCAGTACTGGCGACATCGATCCGAAACCTCTCGAGGTGGGCTGATGTACATGAGTTTAAATCTCTTATATTTAGCTAGAAAAATACCTGATGCTGAATTGCCGACCGACACATTCTCGTGGATGAGGGGCGGAAGACATGTCGGAATGTTCCAGTTATCTACCTGTAGAACGGATATATTATGGAATGCAAATTATGTTGCATTATCCAGAGTTGAATTCTTGTTGCGTCTGGATGTTAAAGAGTCTTCTGTTCGAAATGCCAGTCGACTCCCATTTTCCAGCACATTAAAATGATATAGTTTTTTAGGATTGATTTGAAATTTATTGGGCGGATGAATTTAAGTCCCATTATTTTTTTATTATATACACAGATGCTAACAACTATTTACTATTATAGTCCTATAATATCCATTTTAACTGGATTTTAAGTTTCTCAATTATGAAATATTGTTTTAAATTGTGTAAAACACATATTTAGGCATGTTAATAAAATACACAATGCTTAAAATACATAAGAAAAGTATATTAGCAATGTAAAACAGTGGAACTTGATCAAAATTTGTAACTTGTCAGGGCAAGTCAGTCTTTTATACATCAAGCACCCGTAAAGTTTTTTGACAGGAACAAATATATTAGCATTTTTATTTTCAATTTGGTCCTTCATTATGCCATTTTGTCCTATAACTCCATTTTAGTTTATTACGAATTCATTTAAATAATTATACATAAAGTATGAAGTATCTAAAATGGCAATTTTTTCTCTATTTTGTTTATAAACAGTTATGAACACAAGTTATATTTACCCAGGATTACAATTTGTTCATAATAACACAACACGTGCGTATGTATGTGTGATTGTGTTATGTTAATTATNTATCTATGATGAAATAATTTTTTTTTAAGTTACTGTAGATTACTTTAAAATCACATGGAATAAGTGTAGTAACAGTTGTACGCTAGTCAGCGTGTCCTCATCCTCAAGAGTACGCGGCAACACACTCCTATAACTCTTGTGTAACATTTTTAAACCCCAATTTTTAAAGTGAACCCTCGCTCTCTTCTAGCTAATGCCTTCATACTGTTAAGATCTTAGTTAACGTGACCTCACAAAAAAAGTGACCTGTCGCTATCACGTTAAAACTATTGAAATTTTCCCGACATCGGTTGTCAGATTTGGCCATTCGAAATTAATGATTTACGGCGGTTCAAGAAATTATAGGATTTGCTGATTCACACACAGCGATGAAGCTGAAATCTCGAAACAGAAGAGATCAGAGAACAGAATTAGAAAGATCTGTAATCTGTGGCATAGTATACAGACATTCACACACACATGAATATATATATACACAATTTAATGACTATCATTTGAGTCTAGTAGTTAGAATCGGAGAAAATATCGAAAAATATTTAGGAAAATTTGTCTTGAGAACCTCAATAGCTGCATTCCTTCAGAATAAGCTGAAAGGTTTGCACGAGTATAATACAAATTTTATATGGGTATATATTCTCCATACTTTGAGGAAGGTAAAAAAGAACCACTGAGAACCCAAACGGTATAAATAGTCATTTTTATTTCTTTACGAATCTCCCCCTGCTGTCACTATTTGAACTAAGTGAGAAAGGAAAAAAGGGTTGATATTTTCCCGATGAACGGTGGAATTGAACACGTGGAACAATTTATTACTTGTTTTTTAAATAACAGAGTTGTTTGTCTGCAACTTTTCTATACGTCCTTCCACATGCCAATACATCTTTAGATATCCCTTCTAAAAATAGTTTTACTTTTTACAAAAATAAAATAATTTGTTTGTCCATTAATAAATCAACTACTTACTATTTTGCTAAAGCGAGTACAGAAAAGAGCGCTTTATCAATTGCATGTAAATTACTCTGGTTAATTTTAAGCGTTTTATGTATATTTTATGATCATCACTTTATTAGATACAATATAATTTTCCGAAATTAAAGTCAGATTACTTAAATTTTGCCTAAAGAATAAACTTCATTAAAATAGATTTTCTTGGAACAAATAAGATAATCTCAGTAGAATATATAAAGACTTATAAAAACATTTACTACAACAGAGTTTGAAAAAAAAAAATGTTGAACCTAATGTAAAGGTTAAATGTTTTAACGAATTCCCTATATTTTAATTCCATTTATAGTTTAAAATGATTACTTTATCTAAACAATGGCATTTTGATAAATCATTTCACTGATTTTTTAGACCATTCTACTAAATACAAACCAATTCAACTCTACAAGAATAAGAAGGAAAAAATCAATAATGTAGTGTAAAGAAAGAAGGTTTTTCCATGTTTCGTTAAAATGTGCATTGAGATGCTATAGATGGGAGATATATTTAGGGATGGGATTACATTTAACGAGGATCTATATCTATGATGAAATAATTTTTTTTTAAGTTACTGTAGATTACTTTAAAATCACATGGAATAAGTGTAGTAACAGTTGTACGCTAGTCAGCGTGTCCTCATCCTCAAGAGTACGCGGCAACACACTCCTATAACTCTTGTGTACCATTTTTACCCCCCCCCCCCATTTTTAAAGTAACCCCTCGCTCTCTTCTAGCTATTGCCTTCATGCTGTTAAGATCTTAGTTAACGTCCCCTCGCAAAGAAAGTGACCTGTGGCTATCTCGTTTAAAGTTTTATTCTTTCCTATGGTGGTTTAAACTATTGAAATTTTCCCGACATCGGTTGTAAGATTTGGCCACTCGAAATTAATGATTTACGGCGGTTCAAGGAATTACAGGATTTTCTCATTTACACACAGCGATGAAGCTGAAATCTCGAAACAGAAGAGATCAGTGAACGGAATTAGAAAGATCTATAAACTGTGGCATGGTTTACAGACATTCACACACATGAATATATATATACACAATTTAATGACTATCATTTGAGTATAGTAGCTAGAATCGGAGAAAATATCGAAAAATATTTAGGAAAATATGAGAACCTCAATAGCTGCATTCCTTCAGAATATGCTGAAATGTTTGCACGAGTATAATACAAATTTTATATGGGTATATATTCTCCATACTTTGAGAAAGGTAAAAAAGAACCACTGAGAACCCAAACGGTATAAAAAGCCATTTTAATTTCTTTACGAATCTCCCCCCGCTGTCACTGTTTGAACTAAGTGAGAAAGGAAAAAAGGGTTGATATTTTCCCGATGAACGGTGGAATTGAACACGTGGAACAATTTATTACTTGTTTTTTAAATAACAGAGTTGTTTGTCTGCAACTTTTCTATACGTCCTTCCACATGCCAATACATCTTTAGATATCCCTTCTAAAAATAGTTTTACTTTTTACAAAAATAAAATAATTTGTTTGTCCATTAATAAATCAACTACTTACTATTTTGCTAAAGCGAGTACAGAAAAGAGCGCTTTATCAATTGCATGTAAATTACTCTGGTTAATTTTAAGCGTTTTATGTATATTTTATGATCATCACTTTATTAGATACAATATAATTTTCCGAAATTAAAGTCAACTTACTCAAATTAAGCAATTTGTTTTATCGCTGTTTGTGAAAAAGCGAAGCTTAAAATCCTACAAATATCACAGTAATAAAAAATCATTATTAATTTTTTTTTTAATAGGACTGTCTGGGTGGCTAAGAGGATCCGCTCGGGTCTTGAAATCCTGCCCGGGCAAGCTTCTATCTAGAAATATAAGCTTGCTCTAAGCCATGGATGTTTAGAATGAGATGACAAAACTGTAGATAGCCCCGCCATCTATGAACCTAAGTGGGCTGGGTGGCTGACGCTGAGCCGGAGTGCTAATTACGCACTTAGACCAAATTNTGGCATCAATTTACTATTTTACTACGTAAAATCCATAGATCATTCCTTAAATATCTTGTTAAATATGAGCTTTTCCTAAAAATTTTGTAGAGCATTAACGTTAAAAAAATATATTTTACACCAAAGTTCTTCTATAGAGTTTTGACGTAATGCTTAGTATAATATAGAAGACATTGGAGATTATTAAATTTGGTCGTCCACTAAATCCTCCCCCGACACTCAACTTTGAAATTAACACATTAACAGAAAGAGCGGAATATGAAGCAACTATCACCAAATGAATCCCTTTACGTTGAAAGAAACTTATAAGTTAATCTGGACTTTCCACCTCTAACAACTTCTGTTTCTTTGTAATGTCTACAATTTTATGCTGCGTTATATAAGCAATGAACAGCGTTGAGAGCATTGGGGTCCTCGAAATCCTTGCTTTACCTTTTTAAAAAGCCTTTTTGCACATTGCTTATACATCTCTTAGGAATTCCCTGATAAATAACTGATATTAGATTTTTCTTTTTTCCCTAAAATGAAGTTACATGAAGTACAACTTTTTCTCTACTAAATTCTCACGAAAATGCATCTCTTTAGCATACACACACACACACACAATGTTACATATTTCAGCAGTTTTGCATGAGCAATATTGCTTTGGCAATTCTAAAAAAGCATCTTTTTTATAAAATTTTCATAGAATATATTACATTCTGTATTTCAGTTTTTCTTTATGAAATTTGACATGAGCTGTTGAATACTAAACGAAAGTTTTCCTTATATATAGAATTTTGGTTTTGAACTTAGAAATATTAAAAAGTAAAATTCTAATAACACATAAAGACCATTGAAAAGAAAAAAAAATTATATATCGGAATAAGTAGTTTTCATAAATGGTTTGATGAAATTATAGAAAAAGTATTTCTGAATGGTTAATAGAGCTCTCAAACGGAATCAACACTCCGAACACACACAGGAAAAATCCATTATATGTTTTTAATAAGGAAAGTTGCCATTCACATTTGAGTAGATTGTATATTGCACTTAAATGTTGAAAACTGGACGCGGGTGAAGACGGGTCGGACACCACAGAAGTTTAGACCTGGAGGCTTTTCTTGCGGTTCATTTGAGCCCTATTCGGTGTGTGTATGTGTATGTTTGCAGTTGTAGATTTTAAAATATATATTTTATGTAAGCGTCAATACTCTTTTTGTACTAGGCTAATTCCAATGAAAGAATGCTCGTTAGAAAGACAATTGACGGCTGTTCGTAGAAATGGTTTGCTATGATAGACTTTTCGCCGATTTGCGAAAGTTTAGCCAAAGACAGGGAAATGATCGCTCGATTTGGGCAGTGTCGCTCATATACAAATAGACAAGTAATTTACACTGATGGTTCGAAGAAAGAAGACAGCGTTGGCATATCGGTAGTTTGNTAAATGAATCAGTCCTAAGTAACATTAAGTATAAAAATTATATAATAATTCTAAATGTCAGTCTTCCTCTAAACCACTTCTCGTTATATGATTTTATAAAACATAAATTTATTCAACCGTTTGTAAAGGAAAATTTTAAATTTGTATTTAAGTATTAGTATTAGCATTGTTCAATTTCCCTGAAATTTGTCTTTCAAAATTTTTATTACAATAACTAGTTGTTGTGATTTAATAGAAAAATAAAAATGAAGATAATAAGTGGAGAGTTATAATTTGTTTATTAGGACTACAATACTAGAAGGTAGACATCTGCTTCCAGATGACACCACTCTACTTATAAGGCGAAATTCTATTTTTTTAAAGAGCCTTCCTGCTCAATACAGACAGCACGCCACCAGGGTCAGTTTTAGATCACATGTCAGCGGGCTGGTCGTGGCCCAAAGCACAAGGGACGTCGCCCTAGTTACAGTCACTCAACAGGCAAAGCGTAGTGTTAAATGACATTAACTGGGGAATTTATTCCTCTTGAAAACAATTTTAGTTAGTCAGTTTTTAGCTAGGCCTGTTTGTAAAAAAAGTCACTTTTCATCTATAATTAGCTGTCAGTAATTCATTTTTGTTTCTATTTATTTCTTGGTTAGTAAGGGCATAAAATTTAATTGTTATCTGATATTGATAGGCATAATTAGCTATTGTAGTAAATGAACTTCAATTTATTTTGGTATTAATTATTATGTACCGTAGCCCATTACATTACTCTAGAAAAATATGAACCATATTTTTACTTTACATAAATTAAATTATCTTTAATAAATTATATCTTTAAATTAAATAATCTTTATTTTATAATTACATTACCTAAATCAGTTATCCTAGAGTAGGAGACTTTCTCTCCATAGGGGTGATGGGGGTCATTGTCCTGAAGGAGGACATGACATTTAAGCAAAAACGTTGGTAATAATATAAACTTTTGGTTTACCAATAAAGTTTGAATTTCTTCAAATTCCAAGGCGGTATCCCCGACCGACCCCTCCCCATAAATAAAATTAATTTTCCTGTTTTTTTGGGGGAAGCCAAAGTTGACAAACATTTCTGCCCATTCTTTTGGAATCTGGCGTAAATGGCCCATAGACGGGATTGCTATCTGGCAGTTACCATAGATGTTCGCTCCCTGACATAGAGACTTACGAAGTCCGATCGATTCGAACAATTCGAGTGCTCCGTCTTCCATTTCGAGATGACCCTGGCCAAACCACTCACAAAACTTTCTGCTCAACTCGATTTGAGGTAAAAGCTTCGACGGAATCTTTTGAAATTCCCTTCCCTCGAGTACTCAAAACAGTTGGTTGCACTTTGTCCTTTTATTCGTTTACAAACTTCAAGCTTATTTCCTTTACTAAAGCATTGTTCTAAGCTTATGAAGTGCTTCTGTTTTTCAATTTACAGTATTTTCAAAATTAAAAGATACATATATTCTCCAAAGTATGTTTAGAAAACTTTCAAATATCTAATTAAAAATCCGTCACATTGAAATGAAGAAAATTTCCCACCATTACAATTTTAAATACAACTTTAATACCATTTTTATTATTTCTATCTATTATCTAAATGAAATAATTTATTTCTGAATTATCATTTCATCAAAATTATTCAAGGACAATATAAAAAGTTAAAAAACTAATGGGATAAATAGTATATCAATATAAATAATCATTGTATCATATAATATAAATGGAATTATATGATATATTTGTATCGTAGAATACGATGATAAATAAATATCATGTAGACCCTTACTATTTACTATTGCTACAGAGGTCTTATATTCGTCTAATCACATTTGTCCAGCGAACAGAGTTAAGCTGAATAAAAATGAAAAGTGGTCATTGAAGCTAATATTTTAACAACTAATAAAAATATTACATATGTTTATTAAAAATAATTTTATCTCAAATACTAATTATCGTTAAAATACAAGACTTTTTTTTTTTTTATGTTATAGGAGAAGTGATGTATTTTGACTCAGTTACTTCTATCAGAACATGCATGACATTAGGATTCGCTTCGTTTCACGTAAAACAATAGAAATAGACAATAAATAAGGCCGCCATGCAGAAGCTAAGTGGAATCCCAATTTTTCATTAAATATTGGTATAAATAAGAGTAAGTGACGAAAATAAACTTAAACAATCTGGAGAGAACAACGCAATACCACTAAGTATTGTTCAAGACTGGCTGGGAATGAAGAGTCAGAGAAGAGCTGAGCCATCGCAGTGTTTAATCCTGAAATCTCTTCCTTGACAAGCTTTTTACGTAAAAAGTTTTATACAATACAAATCTTACAAACTCCGTCACGTCGGAGCTGCGTAATTAAGTGGATTTCCCTTGCTTCATTAAAGATAGATATAAATGATAGTAAAATAGGAAATTCATCTTATATGATTGAGAGGATCATGAGCGTAAAACGTGAAGCTCCGAGAAGAGTGAGAGAACAGCTGAGCCATCGTAGTTACATCCATAAATGTCTTCCACATCAAGCTTTTTCCGTAAAATTTGTTAGGATTACAAAAAAAAATACCGTCACGCAGGAGACTTTTTGGATACTTTTTGTTTCTCCTATAAAGAAGCAGTAAAGAATCGAAAACTTTTTTTTCAAAATCGTGCTTAATCGGTAGTGAATTAATTAATATCTTCCAAAAATTAAAAAAAAGCAA
>KZ810398.1:9689-24714 GCA_000696205.2 Oncopeltus fasciatus
TATATATATATATATATATATAAATCATTAAATAGTAACAAAGTATATTTATTATAAAGCAGTAAGGATGACAGAATAATAGAACAGAATTAAAGTAGTTAAGCCTTATCATTGAATAATAGAGAAATAGATAAGGCTACTTAAGAATTAATTACAAAATGACTAAAAAGCTTATTATTAATAGATATTTAATTTGTTTCGCTTAGTATGAAGTTCTCTGGAAGCTTAGAGGAACGGGGAATGAAATTTTTTATTTTTACCACTAGTTCAACCATATGGACACATAGAGGTAAACTTTTTTATTATTAACATCCATTCCTCAGGATATACTTTTATTTCTCTACAAAGGATCATTTTTTTTACAGTTACTTTCCAGCTTAAGATTAAAATAAGTTTTTATTTAATTCAGTATTATTCAATATGACAAAGATTTTTTTATAAGAGTTACTCTCCCTTTCAACCACAAAGAGTCATGGAGAGAGGGGCTGTCTAAAGGTTGCCACCCCATTTTAAACACCCATGGCTCAGGACAAACTTTTATTTATCGATAAAAACTTGCCCAGGGCGGGATTTGAACCCGCAGCGCCAGGATTGTGAGAACAGAATGGATACCATGAGCGCTACCCTGGCGCTCCAAAAGTACTAAGTTAATGGGAGCAATTTTCAATACTCTAAAAAACTCTCATTCAGTTTATGTATAGTTATTAGAAAATATCGCCGGAGAAATATTTTCTAATAACTATACTTTAAATGTTTCTAATTATTTTACTAGAATACTTATATTATTCAATGTCTAATTAATAGTATACACGATGAATGTAAAATTATGAAGAGTATTCCTCACTGCATCTTTTGGTTCTAATAAATATTTCCGAAATTATTAAATACATTTTATTATTTACGTAAACAAGTAACCAATTGAATACATTGTAATAATGCTATAGTTAAAAAAAAGATATATACACTTCATGCCTATATTTCATTAAATGCAATTCTACTATATTAGTATTCTAAAATTTTGGTTGAATCAGTTTTGAAATTTTTGTCCATTTTAAGAAAATGTTCTTAGATACCCTGACAATGGATAATAGTAGATTACAAATGTCTTGAGACAGATAATTAACCAGTAATGTTCATTTGACTACTCTGATACAACCTTTTCATTATATTTTATTTCTTACACCCTTCATTAAGAAAACAGAATTCAGAACATGTCGATCGTGTATATTCTGAATTTACCATTAAAATTAACCATTGATCACTCACGGCCTATCTGTTTTTAGTACCAGAAAAAAAAAATTCTTGAAGTAGGCCTAAATCACATGAAAGATTTTTTTTTTTTTTTTATCATTCCTTGAAGTAATGTATGCTTTCGTATTAAGTTCTAAAGAGTTATAATGTATGAACTTTTTATAGTAAAAAATAAAGAGGTAACAAATAATTTCATCGATCCAATAAAATCTGCTTATAATGTTCCAAAGGGCATACAAGAAATCGCAAAAGAATATTCTCCATTGAAGTTTTGTCTGTACATTTGTTTGTATAATCGAATTATTATTAATAATCCTAATAAATCCTATTATTATTTGTATAATCGAATACCTAGGGTACATATTCATCCTGCTTCTTTTAAAAATTCCGATAAATAGCATATAAAAAGTGTGAAGGGACATTCATTTTCATTATAATACATTGTGTGCCAGTAGCGGGTCACCTGTTATTAACTGTAGATAATGGCATTAATGCCTATAAACTTTAATTCGAGAACAAATTCCAAAACCGTACAGGTGTTTAAGGTTAAGTGCGTTGGATCGGAGTAGGTTTAGGGTTGGAATTTAATAATGAACCTCTTGAGTCTTTACAAATTTTTGGAATCATATCATCCATTTGTCTATGGTTCAACTCAGGTGAGATGTGGCAAACTCGAGTTTTAGCTTTCTGTGAGATATAGTCAAAATCAGGCCTTCAACAAGATTCCTAGCTCTCGGTACACCTTCTGGGAGACTTCTTCTAACCATCCTAGAGGAAATATGAATTCCCCTATGGTTATCAACTAACTGCGGTGAGATGACGATTCCTTAAGGGCAGAAATCGTAGAAACAGGTCGCCTTTGCACCTGCATCGCCTGTGAACCTCTATAGATCTTCTATGATGGGCCTCGTCTCCCTGAACAACTCATGGGGCCGGCCAATGGTGATATGGTGCACTCCATAACAAGCAGCTGTCTATAGTCCTCTCCAAGAAAAATAATTACTACAACACGTTTGTAGTAGCACTTGATGCGCCATTTTGACTTAACGAAACCAACATTTAGCTAAGGGGCTTGCTATATACTGGCTTAGGTATTCTAGGCACAGATTAGAAACACTGGACGTTCTAATTCTCACAAGGATTAGGAATCAAGGATAAATGTCCTTAACTTCTAATTTATTTCAAACGAAAAGGGAAAAATCATTTAAACATTATTTAGACGTTGCGAAATTCAAGATTTTCTGGTGGTGGGGTAATTTTGTCCCAGAGTCTGAACACATACGCACTTATAGAGACTCGTTGTTGTTCAAGATATGCATATATATGTGAGTGTATTTATATATGTAATCTATTCATTTATATATTTCCAATCTAAGTCGAATCAGGGGGAAGCAGAAAAGCGAAAGGTGTTTCGCCTGAAAGAAGGTCGCGCCCCGATTCCCCAAAACTCCTGACACTCTGCCAAGAAGCCCTGAGCTTCGACTGTCAGAGAGATACAAATACACAAGATCTGGCAGAAGTGAAATACTCACAACAGCTGATTGAGGGTAAATAACCCCACATTTTACAAGAATCATCAGTAATCCTGATTTAAGAATGAGAAAAAGACGGATAATTGTGGGCTATAAAAGCCCTATAAAGTCTTCCCCAAGTTTATTTCATTATTTCAATATATTTATATATATTAAAAAACTTTGAGCAATGTTGTAGATGACCTAAACATTAATGCATTACATTTCAAACCTGTTATGTTTATAAAACTGTTCTGATGTCATTTTCATAATTCCTAATTTTTATTTCCGTTTATACAAAACATATTTTTCATTTTGTTCCATATGGGTTAAGCTCTGCTCATAGAGGTTACTTGTTTATGAAATCACATTATCTCATACCAAATGGAGAGTTTTTCACCGTGGAGATTATCAGTAGGGAATTTTATTAGAGTTGTCATGGTTGATCCAAAAAAAATATACAATTTAAAATAAATGTATTTTTTATTATCTTCTGACATTTTACCTCATACTTTAACAGCTATACTGAAGGTTAGAGGAAACGTGTTGTCACCTGAATCAAATCTTCATGATTAAAAATTTCTTTAATTTTATTTTCTTTGGTTCAACCTTGACCGAGCCCCAACAAAATTCTCCACTAAATTAATCATAAAAATTTTTGTATACATTATTTTAATTTTTATTTCCATACATACACACATGAATACAACAAAAACTTTTCTATAGTTTATCAACGTAAAAAAAAAGTAATGATATTAGGTATATTTTCATATAGTATTATATGAATCATGGTTATACCTAATAAATGCTGTTGGTGTAAAAATTTGCTTTAATTTATTATTAGTTATTTGTGTCTTCAATGAGTGAGGCAAGCGATGTATTTTTAAATAAATTTTTATTATTCTATAACAACTAACAGTCATGTTCATCACTTAAATGTTTTTGAGGTCTGGACAAAAATCGCAGATGGGGTTCTATACTCTGCTCTGCCTTGGGTCGCAGGCTTTTTACTGCTATCCAGAAACTGGCTCTTGACATTACACACCCCACAAAACACATAAATTGGCCAATCGGAACGTATTTATTCGTTGCAGTTGGCCCCAGAATCTGATTGAGTAAGTATATATGAAAATCATGGTATTTTATTTATTTCTCCTTTATATTATCACCACCTGCTTTTGGTGTCACTTTTATATACTGTATAAGATAAAAAAAAATAAATAACCTAAATTATAAAAAATGGAAAAACTACTTTATTCATTTTTAAGAGAGATATTTAATAAGGAAGATATTTAGGAATGTAGCTTCGTTTCTGTTACTGTTTTTAAATTTATATTTCTCATTTAAAAAAAAAAATTATATCCATATTTACAAATACAAGAGTAATCTTCTTAGATTACGTACCTTCTACGTGATTAAGTGATTCTTTTTTGCCAGCCTATAAAAAGGGGATAAAAACGACTCTAAAGGAAAAATGTGTTTGTTCGACGAAGGACGCTGAGGGAGCAGCAATTTATTCGTAATCCGTAAAAGAATGATTAATTAGCGTAGGAAATGTTTGCGAACAGGGGACTCTTTTATTAAAGAAAAACATGAGATCGTCCGGGCTCATTCAAAGACAACATCCCCGACAAAATACAGGTTTAATGGAAAACAGCTTTTTTATTTTTTTTAAATTACAATATAATCACAAAAAAGCCAAGTGGGAATAGCTTCAAAATGTTTCAGCAATGTTTCTTCGTGAAATTATATGATAAAAAAAAATAGACGAAACACAACGAAAAAAGAATACCTCTCATAATTATTTTTAGATGACATATATAATATGTTATTAAATGAGTTGGACTATCACGATTTTTAGATATTGTCTTTAAAGATTATATCTAATTTTAACTTTAAGCGGTATAATATATTTCTCAACAAATAAATGTATTTCATTATTCATGAGTTGAAAAATATTTCGCTCTGTCCCAATTAGAAGTTGTTTGTGAGGCAGTAATAGTGTTAAAATTATTTTGAATAAAGTTATATTTTTAGTTCAAATTTCTGTTGTTGTACAAGTAGAAAAAATTGATAAAATGTTGTGTTTTGCAGCATCCTAAATAATATTCATAATAAAGGTTTTATTGATTAAACTGTGCATACTCCAATAATCCCTTTATATATAAATCGAATAACTTGAAATGAATAAGATAAAACCATAACGAACCGATTATACTGAAAAAAAAAAATTTAAACCATTTTAAGCACCTCAGGAAAAGTTGCAATTCCATTAAAAAACTTATACAGAATAAAAAAAAGATATCTTGTATTTGTATCAGGACATTCTGGTGTTATGGGAAATGTGGGGGCATTTCATCTTACAGTGAAGGAGGCTAGTAACATCCCTTCAAGAAAGGGGATGAACTATAGGTCTTGGATCGGGAAGATACAACAATTATTATTGGACAATCCGATAAAGGAAAGCAAAATTTTAAATTTAATTTCATTGGACGGTATGATCTTATTCTCATATTTTACCTCAACAATGAACATGACATTATATCACTGCATAATCATATTAAAATAATTAAGCAAGAGTTCGCCCCCTGAAACTTTATTATAGTAGACTTAGTACTATTCTAAAATAATAATTATAGTATTTATTTGTTTATGTATGTTTAGCTTTTAAGGGAGGAAGTTAGCACTAGACGGGAACAATTTACATTGCATCAAACTTCATAATGTTTATTCATTATTGTAGCAAATAAGTTGATTTTACAACAATCAGTTTAAAATAACTATTTATGGTAATTTCGTCATAATACCATAAATAAATAACGAATTTATATTATTATAAATTTCAGAGTTAAGGAAATTTTCACATTGGAGCCTTTATTGAAAGCATACTTATATTTTTCCAAACTTGTAATATAAAAACATATTTTCCACTAATTCAGTTATGCACTGTATGATCTGTTTAAAAATTTATAAATAGATGATGAGTATTTACGTTGGAGAGAATTGACCAGAATGGTGTAACTCTCTTATTTTAATACCTGCATACAGCAAAACGGTCCTGGAGTTTTCTCTTTTAAAAGGAAATTAAGTGAAAGAGAATGCACTAAATTATTTAGTTAATCGTAAACCACAAAATAAAATGTGAAGAATAGAATATTGAAGAGGTGCATAAAAGCCGTAAGCCATTAAAACATGATATATAATAATGATCATACTCTGATGAATTTTGTAATGTGTTGATTGTTTTCTAGGACAATTTATTGAATATTGTTTATGATATGTATAATTGATTTTTGTTTGAAGTAAAGTTGGTGAAGAATTGAATTTTTTTTTTTTTTTTTTCAAAATTCGCATTATGTATCAAAAAGAGATTATAAAATATGTTCAATCTATTCAACTAAATTTTATAGATACTGAAATTATTAATGTATCTTAGCCATTGATTCAATTCTATGTGTACTTTATCTGAGTTGAGAATGTGGTATCCGAAATGAATGTCTGTATTAGAGAACTGGAATTTAGTTGATTAGCCCTGTCTGACATTAATCCCCTCAAAATCCACCCCAGTTAATGTGACATTTACTTGAGTGTGATTGGTTGAGCGTACGACAAACACATTCGTGCTCGGAACACTGCACAAGCAAGTGGGCGACCCGGATTTCCAATAATTGAAATATGGGACCAGCCGAGTTCCAACAGGTTTATTTTTTGTTATTGCTGGTGCACAAAAGCCATTTCTTTTACTTAAATTTGGCTTTTGTGCAGCTTTAAAATGACCCTCAGGGAACTTGTGTTTTTCCCCAGGCTATGAACACGGAATTTGAAGAAAAAAAAATCAATGATTATAACTCATCATACATTAGAAAAGACATATTGTCAAAACCATCAACTCAAAATTTTTCCAGTAACAATCAAGCCATTTAGATGGCATAAAATATCAAATGAACTTCAACAACTCGACTATATGTCGATTCGACTTACTATAGCATTCGCTACAATTCTTAAAAAAATAACTAAACTCGGTATTTAAGAATATAATTGCTAACCTTTGGAAATTGTATTTTTTATTGTTAATTAGTTAGGTAAAGATTTTGCTAAAGCTGTTAGGTTATTAGATATAAGTGTTAGGTGCATATTTAGGTTAAGTTTTTGAGCTTCGTTGTTAGATATAGTTGTCAGGATTGATGTTTGTTGTGTGAAATAGTTGGTAAAATTGTAAGGTCAATATAGTTAATATAGGTTAATGTAGTTGTGGTAATATAGTTAATATAGGTTAATATATGTAGTTGTTATTGTAATTTCTTAGGTTTAGTTGTAAGTTGTATTATAAGGTATAGTTCTGAGGTTAATACCTAATATAATAATAAAAAAAGATAAATAATAACTTGGACGAGAGGGAAGGGGTTAAAATTTAAAAGGATAATATTCTCATTATTATCAACGTTAGTAAAAAATTATAAAACGTAATTTATTTAAAATTTCATTTTTTTATATTAGTATTGAAAAGAATTTTAACACGGCCAGGTTTTTAGCTGGTTTATTCTTCTAAAATATTTTATAAAATGCAATTAAAGTTATTTTGAATATATATTAACCAATGTAATAAAAAAAAATAACTATAAATAATGATTTTTTATTTCTTGAATGTGTGAATTAATATTTTGTAAAAAGTTTAATGATATAAAAACTTATTATTATCTATGTCCNTGAAAACGTAAATTATGAAATAAAAAAAAATAACTATAAATAATGATTTTTTATTTCTTGAATGTGTGAATTAATATTTTGTAAAAAGTTTAATGATATAAAAACTTATTATTATCTATGTCCGTGTTCCGTGTTCGATAAGTTGTTTTAAAAAACGCCTTTACATCAGCTGGCAATCTGGATCTTTCTGAGAGATGCAGGAACTACTTCTTCATGAGTTATTGTCCAAAGCATTTGAGGAAGGTTATTGATCTTTTCGGAGCATTTTGAGATTTTACAGAAGTAAATAATAGTTAAGCATTTATCCAGGGTAGATTTAGAGGGTGGTAGATGATTTTTCGACAAGTACATGCTGCTTAACAAATTACCAGTTGTCACATTTATATTTGACTTTTCTATTTAGTTGACGGGACACTATGTCTAAGTGTCTATTTGATGTTTTGATTGGTCCTTGAGGCTGTTTTCCAAAGCATAATTCTATATTTTATTCTAACAAAATTTTGCATCATAAAGAGCAAAGAGTTAAAAACTGCACTTGCCCGTTTTCGATGCCATGTTCTGGGTCCAGGAATTCCTGCATAGGAAAGGTACAGGCATTTCCGTCACCATCATATATTCACAAGCTTCATAAATGTCCCTGAAGTTATGCACAAATTCGTCAAATACATCTCTGACAGATGCCACCTTATTGGCAGGTCTTCTTTAATCTCTTGATCTCCTCTTAGATCATCAAGGCTCTTGCGAGGAAAAAGAAATACAAATCTCTGGTAGCTCGTCTCCTGCTCATAGTTTAGTTTCTCATTATGGGCAAAAACGTCTTCCTTGAGAGTACTATGAGGCATTATTTTGGATTCTTTTTGCCTGTTCACCTATACTCTAGTTGATCATAAAAACGAAAAAAAAATTAAGTAAATCATCAGAAAATGTGCCTATGTTTTTACTGTGTCTTTCGTTAGGGCGTTTTTCTTTTATTTAGAAATTTTGTTTGTTTTAAAGTAAAATATACGTCTCATCCTCACTTTTTTTTTTCAAAGTACCCCTTGTTTAACTAAATATTATGTTATATATATTACAAAACAATATTTAGTTAAACAAGGGGTACATTGAATTAATATTTAGGGTACTAAATATTATGTTTTATGTATATAATATATATATANGTTTTCAGAAAGATACATTCAGATCCGCTATGCTTGACTAAATTTTTCATTACATAAATTTCCCAACTGCTAAAATGAAATGAACTGTAATATTTTATTATATTATCTTGAAATAAATGTAGTAACTATAACGATTTAATTATTTAGTTATGTACTTCGACAACTTAAAACAGAAGAGTTTTAACCTATCACCTACCGTATTTCCGTTTGAGACTCATGTACTAAATTAGCCAATTAATTATGCATGTCACGTAAATCTCATTGGTTGAATATCGAAGTCAGTATATGTATTTACCGGCAGTTTAGTTTATTATATTCCTAAGTTACAGTAGACGCTAGAAATATATTACATTTTCAGCAAAATAGATGTTTTGTGGGATTTTTCTCATGTATACTGCACATTTCATGACATTAAACTTTTATTAACTTTCATTTTATTTATGCATCAAGTTTGAACATCTGATCCAATACTACTAGCATTATCTAGCAATTGGATTCATTAAAATAATTCTTCATATTCTTACCTGCTTTCAAGCATCTCTGTAAAATAGCAAAGTGGTTGTATATATGTCTGTCAATTAACTCTCGTGCGTTCGCTAAGCTTTATACAAAGGAACCATATTTATGTATTCAGCTCTTGTAAAAGCTGATTGACAAGACCGGAGTTGGGGGGAAGGGGGGGGGGAATTGAAATATATTTAAAGGAAAAAAAGCATGTTATTTTTATAACAGACGTTATTATAAAACTTAATCTCAATTATTGGTGTACCTCTTTAAAATTTAAAGTGAAAATCTGTAATACGGAAATTATTTACAAAATACATTGTATTTTTTTATTGCTGAATCGTTTGTTTTCATTTGATATACAATATTAAGTATTTGTGCTCCTTCTTCCGAACTAGTTTATTCTTTCTTGAATAGTTGAAATAGACATTTAGTGTATTTCTTGAAATGAAAAACAAATTGATAATAGATGAAACCAATTTTGTGTTTGCCAATTTAAATAAGTGTATGCTAAATTTACTGTAAAAATCAATAATCTAATGTTCAAGTTTAAAATTTTTTTATGGTATTTAATCTCCCAATTTTAACAAATTCTCGTGCAAGGGAACAGAATAAAAAATCTAACTGTCCTAGCCAGGACCCGAACTTGGATCTCCGGCTATCCGGGCCGGTGCATTTACCAATTATGCTACCGAGACAAGTCTAAGTTATTTAATTCCCTTCAGTAGTGTTGAGAGTCTAACCTCAAAGGCAGACAAATATATCGTCCTATGTTCGGAGGAGTTGACATTGTTTAAATGACTCTCGTTGTTTGCTTTTAAATTTAAATTTTATAAATATTACCTTTTTTTGTGGTATATAACCCCACGTAATTTTTAACAATTCTCAGTGCAAGGTACAGAATAAAAAATCTAATGTCCCAACCTGTCATGGCTGTGACAGTTGGATTTTTTATTCTGTTCCCTTGCACTAAAAAAAATTTTTCTAATGTTTAATGTCTATAAACGTTTCATTTACTGCTTAATAATGTATAATATTTTTCCATTTAATCACAGTCAACTAAGTTTTTGTTATAAATTTATATTAATTGTTCATACTATCCATCTTCANAAGTGTATGCTAAATTTACTGTAAAAAGCAATAATCAAATGTTTAAGTTTAAATTTTTTTTGTGGTATTTAATCCCACGTAATTTTTAACAATTTTTAGTGCAAGGGAACAGAATAAAAAATCTAACTTTCCCAGCTAGGACACGAACCCGGATCTCCTGCTTTCCGGGACGGTGCGTTACCAATCACGCTACCAGAACAAGCCTGATAAGTTATTTATTTCCCCGCAGAAGTGTCGAGAGTCTAACCTCCGAGGCAGACGAATATATCGTCTTATGCTCGGAGGAGCTGACATTGTCAAGCTGTTTAAATGACTCTCGTTAAATTTAAGTTTTATAAATATTACTTTTTTTTTGTGGTATTTAATCCCACGTAAATTTTAACAGTTTTTAGTTCAAGGGAACAGAATACAAAATCTAACTGTCCCAGCCAGGACTCGAACCTGGATCTCCTGCTATCCGAGCCGGTGCATTTCGAGACTAGTGCGGAGAATGTAATAACTTATCAGACTTGTCCTGGTAGCATAATTGGTAAACGAACCGGCCCGGAAAGCAGGAGATACAGGTTCGAGTCCTGGCTGGGACAGTTAGATGTTTTATTCTGTTCCCTTGCACCAAGAATTGACTAAACCTAAATGTATTCACAATATAAACAAATAAATATCAAGAAATCCATAGTTAAGAGTGGGAATTTTTTGCTTAAGATACTATATTAGCTAATTTTAACTGAACCCAACATGCATTAATTAAATTTATTTTTCTTAATTAAACCTTATTAGTAATTACATTCTACAAATTTTAAGCAACTTGTAATGAGCTGGTTAATATTTGTAATATGAAAACAATATATAAAAATATACATAAAAAACAAAACAAAAAAAAACAACAGTAATACATAATTATTAAAAAATAATAACGCAGAATTTTAGNTTATTTTTTTTTTTTAAATTCGTTTGAAAAATTCCCAACTCTTAATGGAAAATAGTATGAATTCTTCACTATATTTCTTTACCAACACACTTCATGTCATAACATGATAACACACTTCATGTCATAACATTTGGAATGCTTTGTTAACATGCATACATGTTAACAAAGCATTTCAAATGTCGTCAGTGGGCTGCAAGCCATTAGGTTTGTCATTCAAAAATAATAATGGTAGTTAGTAAGGGGTGGACTTGGGAAAACGGAGAAGGGTGGCTACCCCACCAACCTCCTTCCGCGCCACAATTTGTTATTTTCCCACCTTTCCGGCCCACTTAATGCCACCAAAACGTGTGAAGTTTACAGCCTATTGCAAGGTTCTGNTAAAGCATTTAATACCAGGACTGATATTTATTTATGCAGTTTCTTTTTAAATCCTAAATCAGCTCCATTTTTATAGCTTTATTTGAACAAGAACTTTTGAGCTACGTATATTTATTTAGTTGTTAGTGGAATCTCAAGTTTTCCATTATATAAACTTTTTTACGTTATTAAATTCATCCTATTTATTTTTGTATTGTTGTAAGTAAAATACTTATTTGTGACACTAGTTTTTAACAAGAAAGAATGCAATTTTCAAACACTTTCGACAAAAAACTTATTTTTGAAGGTGTAATTATATAATTATGCGTTACAAAAACTATTTAGAGTAATCGATTTTATCTTAATTTTATTCGATGAATATTTGTATTTGAACTCTCATTTTAATTTAATCTCAGTTTCCATCAAAAACTATATCTTGTTATTTATTAATTTAAAAGCAACGATTAATTTTCTTTAAAAATAACATTAAATAATCCAGATTCGGACCTATAAATTGTACTATTCATGTTCAGGGAAACTCCACTCTTAATAGTTAATTTTGCTCTCTAACGCCTAAAATATTTCTTTTTTCTTTAAAAATTGAACCTTGTCGACTTTAATAACACGAAACTAAATATTATAGCCACTAAATCTGAAATAACAAAAAAAAATATATATATGATTATTGCATTTATTCTCTTTTCATTTCTGCCACTGACGAAAATTTTTGATACCTATTTGTTGAGTACCAACAATTAAATTTATTGGAGGCAAGTTTTTTTTTTTTTTATTTCATTCTTCAGAAGTTTTAAAATAATTAATTATGAACAAGCATAATAAGTTTTGTTTTTGAATCCCAATTAAAGATAATTTAAGGAGACCCTTATCATTTGATGCAAGAATATTATAACATAAGTAACAAATTTACGCTGAATAAATATTCAATCGCTAATTTAGGATAATAATAAAGACAAAAGCATTTGTTATATTTACTATAATTGATTGATTGTGTCGAAGTTTCTATGAGTTACTGAACTTTGATTAAATCTCATTTATTCTCTCACTGTAGCTCACTTCTATGTTTATTTTTCTCCCACTTGAAGTGTCTTAATCTTGCAGCAAATGCAAGTGATTTTGACATCACTTTCATTGATCAGTTAACTGATAATTACATAGTACTCCGTTGTTCCAACTCTAATCCTCAACACCGGTTCGTGGTTACACGTTGAATCCCAGTGTCCCCACACATAAGCGATTCCATGTGTGAAAAGTGTATATCGCTGACACAACTTGTTTGAATCAATTGAGCTAGGGAACATTGAAATACACATTACAACTGAAGAAGGATACTTCCGTGACTCTGCCGGTCTCCGAAGAAAGCTTCAGGCCAAAGAGGTTACTCTTCGATGCTGTCCAGCTCCGCAGCCAGTAAGGACCTTGGCCTTCTGCACGATTCCATTCATACATCCTTGTCCAGAGCCTTGCGTAACGAATCAGTCATTTCCATTCCCGACAGGTCCTCCTCCAGGTCTCGTACCCTGTGCTTTCTGAGTCATCATCTCTTCTTGTCCAGCTCTACAGTCCAGCATTGCCCTTGTCCATCCATGCAATTCCATTCCTGATTTCCTTGTCCAGAGCCTTGCGTTACAAATCAGAGTTTTCCATTTTCGATAGCTCCTCCTGCACCTCTTGAATCGAACTTTTTTCGAGGCGTATTCTCTCCAGCATTACAGTCCAGAGTAGAACGGACTTTAGTACGATTCCATTCCTTACTTAACTGCCCTTACCTCGCTAATCAGTTATTGTCATCCTGGACAAGTCTTTCACGTCAGCGATTTCTGGGGAGTCCTCGTGTCCCATTTTTCCGAGGAAAAGTCTTTACTATAATTTTCTTGGCCAGCCTCTTATCAGTGAGTATTTGCACATTCGAGATTTTATAAAATGTACCATATCCTTCTGTCTCATCAGGGTAAAATACTCCTGGTTACTTTTTATACGCCAGGAACCTTATGTGTATACAGGACCTTAGATACGTCTTAGAACATCTCTCCTTAACCTTAACTATTAATAACCATTTCTTCATCATCTCCTTAATAAACTTAACACCTGATGATCCGCGAGTTTAAGGGGTAGATTTCTGCCGTTCCTGTGCTATTCCGTTTCATGGAATAGTTGTTAAATTTATAATATAATAATACATTTGTTGCACTAACAGCACAATATAACACAGTGATGTACTTAAAGTGCATTAAATAAGACGGAAAGAAGATAATTGACTGTGTGATTATAAGTGTGTTGAATGTTAAAGAACTGTCAGAAATGTTTTAAGAAATAAGTCTTTGAAAAAAAAAAAATTTGAAGCAAATGTTTGAAAAAAGTAAATGAATTTATTCTTTAATGATATGTTTAAACTTTTAATGCAAGCAATTTTCAGGAATAAAGATCATGGCAGGGAGAGTATTAACCGACTCCCTCAAAAATCTAGTGATAAATCCATTTATTTATAATTTACTCATTAATTTTCAGCCAAGTTATAATTTTCCCATAGAAGTTTTATATTTATTTTGAATCCCTTCTGATCGAAACGCAAAAAACGTAAGCACTCATTAAAAGAAAAAAAACACTTCTAACTAATTAAATAATTCATTGTTTACACTAAAGAAACCCAGCATCATCACAACTATTTTCACTATCCTATTCTGTCTGCCTTTCTTTCTTCGCTTCAAATGGAGTACTTTAAAAGTGAAAACGAATAATTATCCCTATAATCATTATTATTATTTCTTTTACTACAGCTCATAACTTCTTCCCATTAATTTTATTGGCTAATAGGCTCATTGTCCTGGAACCCAAATCAAATTTTGGTATTTAATGCTACACGATAATTTTCTTGGAAAGTCATTTGACTGCCGATGTTGAAATAGCTCTTATTTAATGCCAAAGACTACAGTAAAGTAGTTTAATTAATCTATAAGTATTGTTTTTGACTGCTACGAGACAGAGTTTCACGGCCGCTCAAATACCCATGGAGTACAACAAGGCATTATTTTGAGTCCTCTTCTATCCCATTATAGTTGGTAACAGATTTAAATATATCTCTATAAATTAATATATAAGATTACAATTAACAATTCAATGTCACTGTATATGATCGGATTGTGTGACTGATTCAGGGAATAACTAAACTGAGGTTAATTAATACATTCAGTCTCCTTGTTTCTATCGCTTTCATCCAGTCTCTTCTTTTACAATCATTCCGGACTAGCGATTAGTAATGGATTACCTTCGAGAACGAGCACCATGACCGAGGCTGTGGTATTGGCGACCAAGGGCTTGCACGTGTACATTCCCGATCGGTCCAGAGTGAGCCCGTTCACAACCAAGGTGCTGCTAAGTTCGTCTCCATTCTTCTCGGTGTCCACCGTCACTGTTCCTCCAGCTACATCCTGCACAATGCCATATCAATATTTAAATATAGAAAATCTGAGGGAATGATT
>KZ810399.1:21442-37504 GCA_000696205.2 Oncopeltus fasciatus
AAAATTTAGTACAAAATATGAAGATATATATATATATATAGTGTCGTAGTGGGTATCAGTCTATCCCTTCCCTTCGTTAAAACCAACACTGAACATATGTTGCTATATCGTGTATCTTATAGTTATTTTTTAGTGCATTTCTGACGCCTATCCCCTTAAAAACATTGCCCCTAAATTTATTTTCAATAACAAATTCTGTCAGAACATCATTATTAAAATATAACCTGGATTATATATTCTTCTTATTGTAACCCCGGAAATAACCACACATTGTCAAAATATTACAACGAAGCCACATAACCTCCCATAGAAGTTAGACATACATAAAACAGAAAAGATTCTGAGTTATTGTCGATCCTACTCGGTATAGTCTAGTCCACAATGTATTCGTTGTGTCAGCGTCCTACAATATATTATCATGTTTACCCTAGAAAAGAGAGAGCAAAACGATAGTCTATAACTTGGCGCAACTATAGAGAGGTCTCTGAGAGTAAATACAAAGGGGGACTAAAGAAAATTATGTCTCCATGCAATAAACCAGGATGCAATATCCGAGAGAGGGTGGGAAGAGGAGTAGGGGGGTGAAAAATACTCAATTTTCCCTCAATTTATTTATGCTCTTTCTTTGATCCTTCATCCCAGACATTTGCAGCTTCTTTTGAAAGCTTTTTCATCCTACTACTCTTTATATGCCGAACATTTTAAAGAAATATATTACCGCTTTTGGTCTGTTACAATGATAGGAATTTTTAGTTATTCTAAATATAATTCATAAAAAACAGAAATTTTACTTAGCTTACTTGTTTTCTGCAAACTGTTTTTTTGTTTGTGCAAACACTCTCTGGCTTAGGAGACTTCAATGCCTTTGTTATTTGAAGAATACAAATATTATCTTGCTGAAATGGCTCTAACACTTTTTATAAATAAACTTAAACGATTGGTGAAAAATCGATTATTCTGGCCGAAATACGATTAATTTTTGCATTTAAGACTGATTTAATGAATACTTAATAACAAATAACAAATGAAGCAAAAACTATATAAAAGCCTAATTGCTTTTTCAACTTTATCTAACAATAGGTAAAATTATTGTTTGCCTTATTTTTGGATGTAATGGTGTGAAGTTTTTTTTAATTTAAGGAATAAATAGAAAAACCAACATCACCCAAGAATTCCATTTCCCCTAACAACATAAGCTTAGCAGTTTCAGGAATTTCAGCCTCATCTCCAGGCTCCAGGAATCTTCAGGACCCATGCTCTACTTTTTAACTGATCCCTAACTTTAGCGCTTCCTAAATAATACTATAAGTGTTAAAAAATAGTTTTTTTTTTTAAATCCATAAGTGGTTTTGCTCATATTTTTCTTTATAAAAGAATTTAAAAATAATAAAGTAATAAATTTCTCATGACATGACCACGGAAATTAAATTTAGTGACTTTTGAAGCCCACCTTGAACATCCTTACTGTAAAGTTCCCTCAGAGGTACTTGATCAGTGAGAAAGCAATATTTCTCTGGCTGTATAAGTCCTCCGGTTATGAAGGTGGGTGCTTTAAAAGCTATGGGTAGAGGTCATGGATTTGATCTCTGGCTAGGGAATTCTATTTATTTTCTCATGACATGACCACGGAAATTAAATTTAGTGACTTTTGAAGCCCACCTTGAACATCCTTACTGTAAAGTTCCCTCAGAGGTACTTGATCAGTGAGAAAGCTATATTTCTCTGGCCGTATAAGTCCTCCGGTTATGAAGGTGGGTGCTTTAAAAGCTATGGGTAGAGGTCATGGATTTGATCTCTGGCTAGGGAATTCTATTTATTTTCTCATGAAGCAACTGAAAATAATTTTCAGGAGATTATTATAAGCAGTTAATATGTACATTAAGAACTCTAAACATAATTATTTCTACTTCATTTCTATTAACCTCAATTTCTAATTTCAAGGGATTGCTTGGTCTGTAGTCTCACAATATGATGCTTAACATAAGATTTTTAAAGTGCATGTTCTATAAAGCACTAAAAAAAAAAAAAAATTATTTTAATCTGTCTTTTAATATATAGAAATTCAAGCAAAAAATAAATTTCAAATTAATTAATACATCAATTTTTAAATGATTGACTAATTCCATATTTAAAAAAGATAAACTATTGAATTGATATTAATATTGATAATTTCAAATTATGCAAATTTTTATATTATTTCAGCACACAGATATTATTATTTTTTTTTTTAATTAAGTGCTAATAATACTTAAAGTTTATTATTTATTTTGGTTATATTTCTAAATATTTTAGGTTTGGCTAAATTTGAATATGATCTTGCTTTATTCATTAGTTCACAAATGTATTCATTAAATCACAAAATGTAAAAAATATATTAATATATATCAATATAAAAAATAAAATATAAAAGATAGAATATAAGGGGAAAACAGAAAGAAAGGGATTTACTTGTTAAAAGTATTAGTTCGTTATATTAAAATACAATAAATAAAACTAAGTTCTTATAAAACATTGCTCATTAATTATTATACCAACTATTTCTAACTATTCAAATATTTATGTAGCATTTATAACAGAATAAATCCCCAACATTAAGTATTCATATCCAGAATGAATATTATTTACTAATTACATATATTTTTAAAATTACAGCTAGTTGTAACTAATATAAATTCAAAAAAAGACTGATTTTAAATATGTTTGCAAATTAATTCATTTTTTCTATAAATTTATTATTATTGACATTTATTCACTGCTGATGTGGACTATATACACATGATTAAAATTAGTGAACAATTCAGGCAACAGGCCAATTACTCATAATATATTATATAAATTGATTTATAAGAGATGTTTTGTGTACTTGGCTTGTTAAATGGGTCATTCACTATTTTTATCAATTTATAATGATTTCAGACACTATTCTTACATTAGAATTTAACACAATAGGATTAAAAGTTTTAACTTAAATCTTTGTCAATTTAAAACATTAGCGTAAAGTAATTATGAAAATTGTATCTAGAAATAAATATTACATAAAAATCTAGTTTTTAAAATTCTCACATTTATCTCATTTGCTATTAATATGCCATTAATATTATTATATATGATCTGTGTGTTTATTAGTGGCTTATTATTTTGTTAATAATAAATGTTTATTATTTATAATTTTAACTTTAATTTTTAGATATTCTTGCTTAAGAATATCTAAAAATTAAAGTTGAAAAATTGCTCACTATATTACAAAAGGATTTAAGGGTAATTTGTGATTTCTATTTATTTAGTCTTCTTATCATTGATCCATAACCAAAAAATCATTATAATTATTCTATATCCGACTAAAAGAAATTTAAATAAGACATACAAAGAATGATAAATGAAATTAAAGATTTATTATGTATCAGTTCTTCTAATCATATATTTATGAAATATATTACTGTTTATAAGTCCACAATATTGATGAGGTCTTCTTAACGTTGCAAACATGTATAATTTATGCAATTTATGTATGTATAATTATGCATAAATATGCATAAGTATTGTGTTGATCATGAAAACAAAATATTTTCATCTCACTAAACCCGAGCAACTTAATAGTCATTAATTAAAATTTTCATAATTCATTTAGTGAAATTTAGAGATTTTTTATTCTACCACAAAATAATAATAAAAAAATTTTAATTCCTAATTCTTGCATTCTTTAACAAGAAAAGGTTCTCATCATATAAAAAAATATTGATAAACAAATTAAATACACAAATACCTATATTTGCATAAATTTTTTAGGTTATTTTAATGGAAAGTACTCTTCTATAGAGCACTGCAACTATCCAATAAACTCTGAGAATATATACATTTATTATTACAAAATGTCCATTAATTCTTTTATTAATGTTTTACTGCAAACTATGTACTAGCATTAAAAAACTACAATTTCTATTTTGAAATATTTATTGCAGATAGCTATTGAAAGGTGTAATTTTAATCAGCATTAAATTGCAATTTTTCTATAAATAATTGGTAGTTTTAAAAAATTTGTATTTAATTATTTTGTGAATTTAAATTAAACACACAAAACACATACACACACATATTTAAATGGTAATACCAAATGACAACTAAATCAATATTTATTAAATATTTCCCAAAGTAGCATCAATAAAAGATATCAAAATGAAGGTTAATTTGAGAAAGTATGTGTAAAAAATTATTATTTAAAAAATATATCATCCAAACAAACAAAAAATTTCAGATTTAACCTTTACTGTAAAATATAAAACTCTATGTTAAATATGGTACACTAAAATAAAATAAAGCAAAACATTATTAGATAAATTTTAAAAATTTAAATTAAAAAAAAAAGNTATATATATGCAGATATTCCTTGCAGTCATCATCCCAAAAATATTGTAATTTTATAAACTAATAGTAATTAACTATATTGTAATAAACTAATCATTATTAAAACTATAAACAGCTACCTGCAGAGAAAGCAGTTTCTTCCCAAATGCTATCATCAGATGAAATACTGAACTGCTCAACATTTCCTTTTGCTTGGTTGTTATAGCCTTTAATAAGCCGCCCCCAACTCCCTTCCTTATTTCTACAGGAATTCTTTAGCTTCCGCCTCCAGTTTGCAAACCAGTTGCAAATCTGTAATTAATAAA
This sequence comes from Oncopeltus fasciatus, assembly GCA_000696205.2. Classification (NCBI taxonomy): domain Eukaryota; kingdom Metazoa; phylum Arthropoda; class Insecta; order Hemiptera; family Lygaeidae; genus Oncopeltus; species Oncopeltus fasciatus. Next base: position 26,110 of record KZ810399.1, read on the forward strand.
CTGAGTTTAAAAAATGCTATTGCCTTAATTAAGGCAGTTTACATTGTTAAAGTAGGATTTTTCATGATCAACCTCATAATCTTTCTCATTTCTTATCATTTATTATTTTTATGAAATCATTTTGACTTTTATTAGTTAATTTATTTCCCCCAACTACATTAATTTATAATTTTAGGAAATATTTCAAATATATAAAATCCTGCAAAGCGAAGTACTTCTCAATAAGGTATTTTACAAAACCTAAAATTTGTTTAGACAATAAAGTCTTTCAAGAGATGCTTGATTTTATTTTATTTTATTTAGGAACAGGCAATCTAGCTTTATATTAAAATTAGGTCATTCTTTTTCAGGTTTTTATACAAAATATGACAAAGGAAATTAAATCTTAGCTCAAATAATTTTATTTATTTTTTTTTGTTCTTTAACTGCCTAAGTATTACTAAATGACCTATAATTTTTCATTGTTCTTAAGCAAGCAACCGTAAATAATCTTTCAATCAGCAATGCGTTACTCAATTATAGATTGCTACTACAGCTCAAATAATTTTATTTATTATTTTTTGTTCTTTAACTGCCTAAGTATTACTAAATGACCTATAATTTTTCATTGTTCTTAAGCAAGCAACCGTAAATAATTTTTAACTAGTTGTGTGATTTTTGTTATATTTGTTACAACTTATTTTTTTGAGTATTCAATTGATCCTAGAGTAATAACTGGAGTTATAATTCTTATAATAACTAGACATTTTATACGAAATTTGTAACATTAGCTATTTGGCCTGGATAAAAACAAATTATTTTAGGTAGCTATTACATAACACTCACAATAAACACAAACACACCCATATATGTATATATAATGTAATCTCGGTTTATTTCCAGCAATAAATATATAATCAACATACCGATAAGAATCCGTCGTCATTGGCTGACTTCCGCGTCCTAATGACGAACGATTTTGGGCAGTGGTCTGCCATCTTATGCCGAACATAGACTTGTACTCTTTCTCAGTCGCTGCCTGGTCTAACTGTTGTTTTTTTTTCTAATTTTTTATACCTCAGTTTTCCCGTCAGGTAGAGGGGATAAAAAAATATACTTGTCATGTTTTGGAAGAATCACAGATTGTAAATCACAATTGTATTTAACGATAGCATTACAGAATACTAAGAAGGAAATTATTTTGTTTAAGTTTAATATCGGAGCAAAATAAAAAGTGTCCAGATAATCAAGATCAAGATATCTCAAGATGACCGCCAAATTCTCACTCTAACTCTTTACTTTACTCCATATTTTTCTATTAATATCCCCCTTTCAACAAAATGATTAAATAAAAAAAAAAAAAAGAACCATCGATCACTGAATAAAAGAAGACGGGCTCCACTAAGATTGGCCGTATCACCTATAAATAAATCAAAAATTGTTTTATGCCGATTGAATGAAAAACAAAAGAGCAAGATAGTTATTATCACAATCGGAATACCCGGAGTGGGATACACTTGAATCCTCAAGTTGATGAATATTTGAAATATTTTGGATATTCAGACGAATTACTTGATTTTCTCTAACGAAATTCAACTCGCAAAAAATATATAAATGGTAAAAAATGCTATGGACATATAATCTAATTGGATTTTTAGAAGTGAGATTAACCGGTAAACCCACCTCAGTTTCCCTAAACTCTACCAGCCAAAATTTATTTTTGAAATGTTATGTTCAGTCCTAGACTTTTAAAATTATATTCATGTTATATAATTATATNATCCTCCAGTCTCTGGAACTCAATCCCTCTAAATGTTTTTCGCTCCTCCTCGCTCGCATCCTTTAAATCCCAGCTATTTCAACATCTCCTCTCTTTACAATTAGGAATCAGAAACTGCTAAACTGTATCTTGTTTATTTTTCATTTTTTATCATGATTAACTGTTATTTTATTAGTTTTTCATTGTTTTTTCTTGTGTAGCACTCAATTTCTTTTTGTGCTTCTATGTTTCTTTTTATTTTTTATTCCATGCATTTCTTAGTTTTTTATTTTTATTACTTATTTCTTATTTTCCGTACTTGTAAAATAAAATGTAAATATTGTCATAGTTCTGTTGAAAAAATTGTATATTATTAGTCTATTGTTTATTTGTACTTTTTACTTTTATTATTTTAATTAGGTCAGAGTCAGCTATACAGTCAGCTTTGACCTCTTTGTTATTCAAGGGGATTTAAGTCCCAGAATAAAGCTTATTTTTCTTTTGTTCTAATACGTAAATTTAATGACTATCAGTTTATATTATTATGAAATACATATTACTAATTTAATTCCTTTTTTATGTTTAAAATATGAAGATATTCATTAGTTTTTTTTTCTTTAAACAAAGAAAAATGACTATTGAAGTTGTCACATGTGTTTTTTAAAAGGTCATAGATCTTAAGGAGTGACATTTGCTAAACGGCCTAGAAATAGATTTTATTTATTCCTCAAGAAAATCCTGGGGCTTTCCACATCTTTAGGCATTTCTGATACAGTTCCACTTTCATATATCTGAAAGAAGGAAGTATTTGCTACTCGTGCTTGATCTAAGAAGGTGATTTTGGTTTTAAAGGATAAAATAAAACAGTATATCATAAACAATAAAGATAAAAGAAAGTCCTTCACTCATATGGTGCGTAAATTAAACACTTCCCATATTCCATATTGCATTAATGGTGGACATTAGAAATAATAAGAAAATAGATTTTATTTAATTAGATAATGAAGGATCTATTCCATGATGGTAGCTAAAGCTAGCTTTAGGCTCATGAAAGATCTAACAACAATATTCCAAAATATTGACCTCCGAACCAAAAAAGTGTGTGTGAGTTTGTGTTGTTTCTGAATGCAATTGGACTTGTTGGTTTTTGAAATGAAAAGTTCGTTATTGAGAAAATTCTGATCAATACAAATGTAGGATTACCCGAAATATCAAATGCATGTCGAAAAATATTTTATCCTGCAGCTGGGGCAAATACTATTAGAGCAACTAAATTCAGCAGAGATTCGTTTGTGATCAAATTTAAAATTAAAAAAATTTCGCAAGGAAATGTAACAATTAAGAGTATGGAATTACTTGAACCAAAAAAATTTATTTCACCGTTAATATGCCAAAATTAGTAGCTTTTCCTAATGAAATTTGGTGTGTCAATTTTAAGTGTAAAATGGAAATTGGAATCGGATATTACCTTGATTTTAGAGCAGAAAATATCAAATTCAGAGCAATGAAACTGAAAATACTATTGTTTATTAATAAAATAAATTTTTTATGTGTGGGATATTACATGACATGTAAGTTGAAATACAAACATTTATCAATTACGTTGCTGAGAAATTCGCTTAATTTACACAGCCTCTGAGTGACGGACTTTAAAGATTTCAGAGAATATGATTTAAGTCAAATGTAATCAAAGAAATACAAAAGGTTATCAAATACACTTTTGACAAATATTAAAAGTGTCGTACATGTCGATTGAACAGCCCAAGCATCCGTTCGCCTTTGTAGGACAATGGGACTCCAATCTGAAGGGACCCTCCAATCTCATGGATTACAGATTACGAATGTCTTTGGAGACTTTGAGTATTCAAGAGACCGTTGGGAGGGGGGTGGAAGGGATGCAAACAAAAAAAATCAAACCGTAGACTTCCCCTTCTTCAAAAAATAAAAGGGTCCATTTCCTCGTGCTTCCCTCTTCACTCGGCACCAATCTCGGTCGCCACAATAGAGTGTGGTCAGTCACTCCAGAATTATTAAGGCGTCCTCCGAGAAGAAAGCTCTGCCCATAGACCGAGATCCACTCATCCCCAGAAAGTGGACCTCTCTCGAACACTTTATGTAAAAAGGTACAACCTTTCTTACTCTGGAGGATACGGGAGGGAGTCCCGCAGGGTGACTCCCTGGGGGTTAGCGCCTACACCACTCTTTTAAATTAATACGGAGGGATTTTTTTTCCTTCTTCCTTTTTTTTTTTTTTTTTTTTTTTTTATGCGAAAGTTCTTTTTCTTCCTCCATGGTTGTGGGGTTTGAGGGAGATAGCGGGGGAAAATAAGGCGGGCCTTCAACTTCTTCCACTGGTTGAGGCGGATAATAAAGGAAAACCGATAAGAGTAGCCATTTTTAAAACCTATGGCGGAGGAGGGACTTTACGAGCAGAAATCTTATCACACCTCCGCCGCCGAACCTTGCGCCAGGAAACTCCTTTTTATTAGCCAACGAAAAATGGGATCCTTTATCCTGTCGATTTCCATAACTTAATTTGAATGAATAAACAGGAATGATACAAGAGAGAAATGACTTCTTCCTCCCCAAAGAAATAAGAGAAAAAACACTAAGAAAGGAAGAATAAACAGAACCAATTTACTTCTTGAATAATCCCATCAGATTGGCAACTGAAAGTAGAACTGACAAAAAACTCTACCTTTATTATTATAAAGAAAAAAAATTAAAAAAAATTCTATAAGCATACATATCCTTAGACAAGTTGCCATTATTTATTAGTATAAGGACATTCAATAAAATAAAAGTTTACTCATATGAAATATAATTTTAAGATACTTGAAATGTATGACTAAGTTTATGTTTCAAATTTTATATACGTAAAATAATGTCTAACAGATGAATAATCTTAAAATGAATCATGAAAAAAATACCGTATAAAAAGTTTGAGTGTGTGTGCATTTTGTATTACTCAAATATTTGATAATTTGACTGTTATGAATTACACAAAGTTCATTTCTTTAATAATTTGACACTGAGATTTAACTTTTGAGTTTACATTTGTTTTAGTATTTTCCTGAAATACATTTTTCTCCGCTCCTAGCTAATAATGTACTAATCCAATGGTCTGTGGATAAAAGTTCAAACTAGCAATTTGTTTAGAGTATTTTAAGAAGTCGGGATTCCTCACGCTACAATCTTGAATATCTTCCTTGGTATTTTTTTTAAAATTGTGTGTGCAATTTTTTTTTTTGGGGGGGGGACATTAATAAAATACTTGAAAGCATTTCTCACTTATCATTGCATAAATAACTATCATAGCATTGTCAGTAACGAAGCAAAGTTGCGGGGGTTGACTAGTCAGCAAAAATACCAAAATCAATATTAAAAATACTTTTCTTAATTAATATTTTTAATGCGATCATCTTGGCATTACAATATTCAACAATTCAGTCCCTTGTTTATTTTTGTTCCCAAAAACAATTATTTTTTATTTATTTTTATTTTACTCTTTTTAATGCTACATTTCCGATGGTCCGTATAAAATTGTTTGCATATACTTATACATATGAATTTGCCTTTTTAGCGAAATTTGAAGGATTTTAGCTATTGAAGTTAGTCTCATAATGGATCTTTCGAAATTTGTTTATTGATTTTTTTTTTATTGAAGCCTATTAGTTACCAAAAATGTAATAAGTGTATGTGTGTGTGTGTGTTGCACTCCAACTTTAGTATCTTGGTCCCCTGCTGTTTCGAGAGCTCACTTGATACCTCTCCTGGTGTTCTTGTCAAGCCTGATAACATGTATGTAACATGGCTTGTTTGCACCTTCAGGATAGCGCCCTGAAGAGATAAATCTTAGATCTGGCCCGAACCATGTCCTGGCACTCTCTTAGCAACACAACCACTTCAGCTGTTTCATTCGGTGTCTAAGGAGTCATCGCGAGCAAACTAAGCTTGTAAACACAACTCTCTCAAACCTCTTAAGGATTTAGGTAATTCTCAAACACATTATAGCTTATTTTCTTAGTGAAGGAATGAGCCAATAATAAATCAATAATATTGTTTGAGCCTTCCAACATCCAACGAATCCAGTCCCTTCAATCCAAAACCCTCAGAATAATTGCAAATGCTCCCTATTATGTATCCAATTCATCCCTTCACCACGATCTTAATATCCCTTTTGTACAGGACTTCATTTCTTCCCGCTTCAGCCTTTTCCACAGTAAACTGCCATACCATCCTAATCCACTAGCACAGACCATGTCTTCCAACTCCAACCACTACAACTCTCCCCGTCGACTCAAACGAAGATGGCCCCGCGACCTCCTAGGGACATAGTCTGTAAATAATTTGAGAGTGGTGTCATTGGTCACCTTCTCTCCTCGTGTGTATGACATTGAAAGTCTTTCTTTTTTTTTAAATCACCACGATCAAATTACAAAATGTTTTAATTTAACAGAATGTAATAAATAAATAAAAGTTTAAAAAAAAAGTATACTTTTGAGTATGATCTATTTTTGAAATAAATTTCTGAAAAAATAAATAAATAAACAAGATTCGTTCAATTTGTTATGTATACACACATACATATGCACACAGGTACACACAACACAGATACATATTTCTGGGCAACCGTGATGAGGTGAGTAGAGTGCGTAATTTGCAAGCTGAGGGCACTGGGTTCGTATCCCTGAGTCAACTTGTATATTTTCTGAACTATTAGTTACAAAATTCCCTAGCAGGGCTCGCTGAAGTCGTTGCCTTAGATATGAAAAAGGACGACAACCCCCCACGAATCGATGAGGTCAGTCAGTCTAAAGGTGACAAACTCATCCGAAANAGAGATTTGTAATTGTGATGATACACAATTTTTAGTGCAAGGGAACAGAATAAAAAATCTAACTGTCCCAGCCAGGACTCGAACCTAGATCTCCTGCTTGCCGGGCTGGTGCATTTACCATTTATGCTAACAGGACAAGTCTGATAAGTTATTAAATTCCCCACACTAGTGTCGAGAGTCCTGGCTGGGACAGTTAGTTTTTTTTATTCTGTTCCCTTGCACTAAAAATTGTTAAAATTTACGCGGGATTAAATACCCAAAAAAATAATATTTATTAAATCATTTATTTCAGCAATGAAAAACATTTGATTTGACCCATCTTCTTACATTATATATGCATGTAATGAATGATTAAATTTTTAAAATATGTCAGAGGAAAGATTGTTAGCGTGAATCTCAAGTTTCATACATGTTTGTACTTATTTGTCTGTCTCTAGCATACACAATTTCAAAATGAATGAAACTAATTTTTAACTGTCCCAGCCAGGACTCGAACCTAGATCTCCTGCTTGCCGGGCCGGTATGCTTCCGTTACACAACCGGGACGAGCTAGATATTTTATTCTATTCCTTCTCATTAATTGTTTAAAATTTACTTGGCATAATAAACCACAACCAAATAAATATTTAGAAATGAAAATTAAAAAAGTAAATAACGAGAGTCGATAAATAGCTAGACAATGTCAGATCCTTCGAATATTAGACGATGTATTCGTCTTTCTCGTGGGTTAGGCTCTCGGTAGTGTGTTGGGAATTTAATAAGTTATCTGGATCTTCCCGGTGGTGCAATGGAAGCATACCGGCCCGGAAAACAGAAGATCCAGGTTCGATTCCTGGCTGATACAGGTAGATTTTTTATTCTATTCCCTCTCATTAATTGCTTAAATGCGGGAGGTTCCAACTCATTGTTTGTCTATAATTTACTTATGTTATTTACTTCTTACTGATGTCACTGCAGATCTTAGTTAAAAATGTAGCAATGTGATTTGAGAATGGATATTCGAAACTAGAACTCCTAGGTGGACAGCTCGAGATATGACACAGATGGAATTCTTCTTGTACGGACCGGGGTTGTGTCCGGCCCTTGTTGGCCACCAATCCTCAGTAGCTGCTCAACAGGAAGTTTTCCAAAAGCTAAAACCTGCGAATTGATATTTTGATCTGTTTCAGCACACAAGTGATTTTCCCCGCCCTTTTAACCCCCTCCCCCCTTTTAATACCCAAACAGAATAATAAGAATACACTTATTTTTCAGGGGGGGGGGGAGATCCACGAGAAGAGCTTCATGAATAAATCATAAGGTGGCAATAACAAGTCTACGTTTGGATCTCTCTCTCAAGCACCCGCGTGTGCTTCCGAAACATATGTTAATGTCCCCGGCGGGAAGAGAGAACACGTGTCGATTTGAAAGTCTCAGTGCGACTGTTGCGGAGGAAACGGACACGAGCCTGTCGGATCCCCGTCGACAACCCTTTCGTATTGCGGCTGTGCCAAATTGGTCGGGCTGCCTGCTGAGATTCGCCTCGCAGCCACTCGCTCTCTCACGCCTGGGCATTGTCTGCCCGTGTGCTCCACAGAGGAGACGTGTTGCCGATTCCGATGCCGCCCTGTTGTTGTGAGTGTGTCTCATACCAGAACGCCCGCCCAGCAATTAGCGCTGTAAGAGTACGAGCTGTAGGCAAACGTTTTATTCCACCGCTTAGATTGAGTTGCGAAGCGTGGCCTGCAACGGGAACCACTCACAGCCACCATGATCTCAGCAATTTGAATTTTGAAGCAGCTGTAATCACAGACGAGTGTAATATCTAATACTGAAGAGATAAATTTAATCATCTTTTAGCATATGTTTCTTGTTGGGGTTACATTGTAAGCCGTATTCTGGGCTATCATGAAGGCACGTGTTGCCACCTGGATCAAATGTTCATGACTGAGAGCCTCTCTTGAGATATTCTCAAACATCGGCAAATAAAAAAATAAAAATAAACTTTCTTTATATTGTATTTTTTGGATCCACCTTGACCGAACCCCAACACAATCATCCACTAATAATTTATACGGTCAACAACTCTCCACTTAACATTGCCTTGCCACTTGCACACTTCTCGTCAAGTGATGGCCACGATTGACACTTTGGACTTAGATTTAATCAACCATTCTCCTTACAGTCTAGAACTAGCCGCAGTGACTACTTCCTGTTCCCGAATCTCAAAAAGAACCTCTGGGGAAGCCGATTTGAGGACGAAGACCAACTCAAAGAGGCTATTGATACTCATTTGGTTATAGAGAAGAAAAGTATTATTTGTGGGGGGTTTAGAAAAATTAATAAATATATGTAAGTATATTGGTAATAAGGGACAATATATAAATATGTTTCAAGTTTTGACTTCACTCCTTTCTGTGTCAGGCCGAGAACTTTTTTGTCTTTAACTTGTTTATGAAAAAAAACTTAAAATTGTCTCTTATTGAAATTCATAATTTACCTCAAACGGCAACTATTGACTAAACTAATATACTAACATAAATATAAACATAATTTTAAAAACATATTTGAGAAAATTTGTTTATCTATTTTATTAACATGGAAAATGGATACATTATGTGAATGGGATTAACATCTATGGGAATATGAAGATACATTGCATATTCAAAGAGATATAGATTCGTGCTAAAAATCACAACTTTAGTAGCAATCACTGGTATGCTTAAAGAAATGGTGAACCTTGAATTTAAAAAAGGTTAGTTTCATCCTCAACATGGCAATTTCTAAAGGCGTCTTTTTCAAAGAATTTAAGCCTTTGTTGTTCACTTATTCATTTTAAGTTGCCATATCTTAAGCGCTTTTAAGTTAGTATTTTTCTCTTTTTAGGATGTAGCATCTCTCCTCACAGTTGCTTCTGATTATGATATTATAAGGTTGACAGTTCTAAAGATAGGAAAACTAAATATTGCGGAATAATTAAACTTGAGACTATTTTTCTACTCTTAAGAATACATATTTTAACTACAGTCTGAATTGGCCAAGCTCTTGATCCAAAAAAAGAGTGGAAGGTTACATTCGATTTTCAATAAACTCTCAAATTGGTCAGTGAATCAACACTAATTTTATTGACATTTTGCTGGCAAATTTTAGGAACAGTTTGTTCATTTTAAGCAGAAATCTGTCACTAATCGATGCTTTCTGGAACCTATACATAAGCTGATATATCACTTCAATTTTAATTTGGGACAGATAAAACAACAAAGGACCCAATCTCTTTATAGCCGCTCGACAAAAAAGGTGATCAATAAAGTTTTCAATAAAGAAAAAACTCTTGCATAACTTAGCCTAAATTAAATGGAGCTTTTGAATATTCAATAGCTTTTTCTCAGTAATAAAATGCTTAAAGGTTTTGTTGTGTTGTTTCACGGTAAGGGGTCGGAGATTCACAGTAAATTTTCATAGGCCCCCGACTTTAACGAGTGGAAGGAGTTTCCAACCGCAGCGACCATTTTCCATTCTCTTTTCCCTTTTTTATATGTATATATTGTATAGATAAGTATATATTTATATTATAATAGAGGCATGATGATGACAGCTATAAAATGGGCCGAGGTTCAGGCCTGTTTTACGAGGGCTAACAAGGGTTGGGGGATGCCGACACAACCCTCTCTTTATTTGCCTTCACTTGCTGCACCACCATCTCTTCATCCCTTAGGGCCGAGAGGATTTTTACGACAAAGGCCCCAGGTAAGCGCATCCCTTAGGCTATGAGCGAAGGCTCTCTCTTTCGGATTGTTTTAGAACAATACCTCAACTAACTGGCATGAGGAGGGCGAAGATAAAAAAAAAAAAAAAAAAAAATAAGAAACCACTTTCTGTAAGAAATTTTTCTTTATCCTTCCTTCACAAATCTCTCCCAAAATGAGTATATGATCTAAAAAAAAAAACATATGTTATACCTTTATGTGGGGGAAAAAAATCTGAAGTGTCCGTCATTTAACTTTCCACAAGTTCTGAAATAATAAGATGTTGTATTGATGAGTAGAATTACATTTCCAATTTTATAACTCCAATATCATGATCTCTTTTTTATTTAAAGCTCAATGCTTTATAAATCTATGATCTCATCGTCTGAGTTGGACGCTTTTTGTCTATCCAAGTAAATTTAAGATTTGAGTTGTTCATGTAGGACTTCAATATGAATTGCATTAATAGAGGGTTACCCAAAAGGGAGCTATAAAAATAATATAATATTTATTTCCAAATATATCAATCATCTACTAATAATTTATATGGTCAAAAACTATCCACTTGGATAGTTTACTTTATAGTATGAAACTTTAAAGAATAATAGTAGAATAATGAGTGGTACACTAGAGGGTTTTTTTTAAATGAATATGAGTTCTACTAACACAAATTAAAAACTTCATAAAACTTGCATTGTTCAATGTAGAGTGAAGTACTCCTATTCCTCCCAAATGTCTTGTGATTTAACGTGATTGCGGATACCATCAGTTGTCATGAAATATATATCAAATTCAATTTTAGTTAAAATGAATTTTTGTCGATGTCAATAGATTTTGTAATAAGCTGTTTACCCCTTAAAAAGAAACTTTGAAAGTAAGTAAAGTATCCAAGCCCTGTCCAAGAAAGAGTCGTTAAAACTTTACAACCCCCTTGAAAGCTCGCTTGCCCCATCAACTACAAAAACCAATTTATTTCGACAAGAGCGTTTACGATAGGCTTATTGTAAGACGACGTGGAAAACCAGTAATTTCTTGGGTTGTAATCTATATCGAAGAAAATAAGATTTAATCTTAAATTATATATATATATAT
>KZ810400.1:22783-40871 GCA_000696205.2 Oncopeltus fasciatus
TTTTTTTTTTTTTTTTTTTTTTTTTTTTTTTTTTTTTTTTTTTTTTTTTTTTTTTTTTGAATACCCATTGAGGATTCCTTACCCAGAAGGGAGCCGGAAGTTAACTCCTGAAGACAACACAAAAAAAAGTCAGAGTTAATTGGCGATAGGTAGAATGACCTGGGTGGCGCTAGACGCATTAGGCCCGGGGCCAGGAATCTTTGTCTGAACGCACCCAAGTCTACCTGCCTCACGGCATTCAAGGGATGGATGGAACATGATCAAGGTGTACCGAAACCATCAGGTAACTACAACATCCTTAGTGAAATGTCAGAAATTAGAGTTATTTAGGGTCAAGTATACCCTAAATTTTAAATGTATCTGTAAGTGAAAAGATGGAGAGAAAGAGAGAGAGTGTGGGAAGATGAGGACTTGCATTAACCATAGGGGCAGAGAGATATCAAACACATACAAATTAGGCACCAGAGTAGCTCATGGGGTCCGCTGGGGCAATCTTAGCGCTGCGGATTCATATCCCGACCAGGGCAAGCTTCTACCAAGAAATATAAGCTTGTCCTAGACCATGGATGTTTAGAATGGGATGGCAACCTGTAGGTAGCCCCTCCCTTCATTACCCTAAATGGTTCAAAGGGAGGCTATTATTTAATAAAAAAACACATACCAATGTTATCTCACGAAAAAAGTTATTCAAAAGGAGAGTTTGATGACCGTAGGTATTATTCTAAAATGATTTTAGTTGGGGTTCGGTCGGGGTAGATCCAAAAAACACAAATTTAAAAAATGTATTTTTTAATAAAGGATTATCTGCCAACTTTTCGGCTTACATTGTAAGCCATCTTCAGGGCTATCATGAAGATAAGAGAGGACGTNGAAAGGAGCCGGAAGTTAACTCCTGAAGACAACACAAAAAAAAGTCAGAGTTAATTGGCGATAGGTAGAATGACCTGGGTGGCGCTAGACGCATTAGGCCCGGGGCCAGGAATCTGTCTGAACGCACCCAAGTCTACCTGCGTCACGGCATTCAAGGGATGGATGGACCATGATCAAGGTGAACCGAAACCATCAGGTAACTACAACATCCTTAGTGAAATGTCAGAGTTATTTAGGGTCAAGTATACTTTTTTTAAATGTATCTGTAAGTGAAAAGATGGAGAGAAAGAGAGAGAGTGTGGGAAGAGGAGGACTTGCATTAACCATAGGGGCAGAGAGATATCAAACACATACAAATTGGGCACCAGAGTAGCTCATGGGATCCGCTGGGGTCTCGCAATCTTAGCGCTGCGGATTCATATCCCGCCAAGGACAAGCTTCTACCAAGAAATAAAAGCTAGTCCTAAGCCATGGATGTTTAGAATGGGATGGCAACCTGTAGGTAGCCCCTTCCTTCATTACCCTAAATGGTTCAAAGGGAGGCTATTATTTAGTAAAAAAAAACTCACACCAAATTTTATATACATAATTATTATTATATTGAAAAGAGTATAACATAANCTGAGGTATGGCAGTATGACCAACGATGAGGCAACAATGATGTCAAAGGAAAATTTGTTCAAAGTTAACAGATATACAAACTAATCGTTATTATTATTTTATCGGAAATAAGTGGCTAATAAAAATAAATTAATTGTTGTTAATAAGTGAATGATGAATTACGGAGGCATTAATAAAAAATATTGACTTTTTCACAGCTATTTATTACTCATCAAGTTTATATATCATGAATAGGGCTGTCACGATGATATTATGTAAGAAGTAAATATTAGAAAAGTCAAAGGAGGTGATGGGTACTCCGAAGAATACATAAATAAATAATGTCTTTAGCTTCAGTTTTTTGATCAGTTACGGTTCATATTTCGCATTCGAAATTTTCATAATGATTTTTTTTTTCCCTGCAATCAGTAAATTTAAATAAATTGGGAAACAGGCTTAGCCGAGAGGTAACCATAAGGTACTATAAAATTGACGCTGCTGGTTCGAGTTCCGCTCTGGGTTTGTTTGAGAAATAATAGTCTACACCGTGCCATGGTTGTATAGAATTGGGTGGCAACCCGCATATAGTCTCCCCGCCTAACCCTAAGTGTCTATACAGGAAGTAAGACACTATACCACCCACTAAATAAGATTTCTGCCTTTTATTGTGATAATATTATGATCCCTCGCTCCTTTTCCATAATCATGAATACCATCTGGTAAAGCAGAACAAATAGAGGATAAAATAAGCATTTTCACCTTTCCGACGGCCACATAGTAAATTAGGTTAATAATCTAAAGAGTTATCACAACCAATGAATATAGAACTATCATACCTTCTATTATCCGTCTTCATTGGTTTCTGCAAACCATCTTCTGTCGGCGAGCGCTTTCCATCCTCGTGGCCGAATACATGTATTCACTATACAGTGAGTATAGTATCGAATACAGACAGTGACAGTGAACACATGTATTCGGCCACGAGGATGGAAAAAGTCCGAAAGCGCTCGCCAACAGAAGATGGTTTGCAGAAACCAATGAAGACGGATAATAGAAGGTATGGTACATGGTAAATTATTTGAACACACAGAATTACAGAAATAAAAATGCTAGATAAAAAAGTTAACCTCAATGGCACATGGGAAGGAATGTCACTTTCTGTTGAGCTGCTAGGAGAAGTGCCAATCAGCAGCTCTGGCTGGTTGGTTTCCTTTGTACCCCCAGCCGTAAGGAGGACATGGAGACGCACCCTATCTCGCCTATAACACTGGGAGGACGGATAGGATTACTGGGAGACCCACGAAGGCTCATTAATGGAGACCATAAGCGCGACGTTGTCAACGCAGGCATTAAACGGGCCGCTCGTCATTTATTAGAAAGCTTGGAAATTGCATTCCGTTTTTTTATTGCACTTAAGAGGTTTTTATGCCCTCGAGAGAATGCATATTGCATTTTAATGTTTCCCATTCCAAACTTAGATGATGTACACAATTATGAGATACCGTAAAGAAACTCTACCGATTTCTTTTACTAATATTTAAGGAAATAAATTTAAAATAATAAAAATGAATGGGTAGTGTATTTTATATACAAAGCTAAACTATCAAAACTGACTTGAAACAGTAATATTTGGTACTAGCTCTGGGTTGTTTTTCGCACAAAAAAAAAATTTGGATGAAATAACTAATTTATACAAAAATAAGAATGATTGTCATGAAGTTGAGATGTCAAACGCCTACCGACGTCATGATGCATTCTTGTAATATCATTTACTGTTCAGCTAGCAAGAGGAAATTAATCAGTTACATATACTTTATACTAATTGTTTTGTCTAATAATCAGTTGATAACAGACATATGAAACATGATTAGTAAACGGAGTTTCCCCGGTCATGGAATTTATTGTTGAGTGAATAATTCACAACAGATATTTTGATACTTAGAATTATCTTCTGGAATGATAATAGATGACTTTCTAATAATTTTCATTAGGTATTACTAAATGTAAATAATTTAAATATTATTCATTCTGTAATCGGATTGTAACATTTTCTATTAAAATGTCTTAATTTTACGTGAGGTGTAAGATTTTATAAATTTGCTATATCTGGGTTTTGGGGTTAATGGCATAACATGTCATCTTTATTGGCAAAACATATAAATTACAAACACAACAAAAAAGGTATTAAGATAATCAATTAATATGAGTCAAATAATATAATCAGAATATACAAACTACTTTGCAGCAGAAATAAGTAATACACATTTGTTAAGTTTAATGGTTGATTTCAGCATTACTAAATAAGTAACCATAAAACTTATAAGTAATTAAACATTTCGAAATTGGGTTAAGAAAGAATAGAAAATTAAAAAACTTTTTTAATAAATTTTGTTAGATTATTTTTGCATTACTATTTTATGACGTAAATAAATGTATTCAATACTTATGTTGATATCCGAGGGGGTCCATGAGGCTCCTTAGAAAAAACTACATCTTGGAGTTGGCCAAGGAGCATATTGCTCTTGTGAAGAAAACACTTATTCATACATAAAATAGATTCATTCATACATAGGAATACAAAAGTAACCTATCTTCACTACTTCATTCCCTTAAGTTATTCAGGACCACCAGACAAAAGAGATCGGGAAGAAATGTGGGTCGTTGTGGAGAGTGCCGTGAACTGAAGACTGGAGGTAATCGATTCAGTAAAACTGATTTACTAAAGAAGAAGGGGAAAAAAAGGAGAATGTTTTTTAACTTGATGGTTGGTTTTCAATATTAGAAAAGATTCTCTTCTAACTGGCGAAGGGAAATGTTGATTAAAATAATGATAAAAAATTGTCGTTTAGAAAGAAATCGTGTGTTTTCTATCATAAGCCATACATAAATAAACATAGGATTTTTTTTCTTTCACCTTCCATTCAGTCATTTAGGTTAAGGAGGGAGGAGTTATGTATAGGTTGCTGCCTAAATTCTAAAACCCATTACGCTGTTTTTCCCCTCAATAATAGATGGCCAAGGTCGGGACTCGAATCCGAAACGCCTAACTTGTAAGTCCTGAACGGATCACCTCGACTGATCCCGAGGCATCTATTATATTATTTACAGTCAGCATTTTCCAGTGCCAACACAATATTACAATTTGAAACACATCTGTTACATTAGGATCTCTTCTCTTCAAGAGTATCGCACTGCAATACATTAACAAAGATCATTGTTTGAACTAGTATAATTTAAAAATAAGTAAAACTGTACGGTTTTGAACGTAATAATATGGTGCCTATTAGAGTGATTATCTCTGTACACTTAATTTCGCTTTCACTAGGAGATTTTACCTTTTTATTCGGTGTATTTGTTTAAAACTTCAGTGTGCATCTATTTAACAATATTTTTCATTGATGAACCTGAAAACTGATTCAGCGACAAAGGACCCCTCTTCAGTTTTTGAAATTATCTTATATTTCATCACATCCCAGATAAATATTTTTGACTAATTTATTTTCTTCATTTCATAAGTGTAGAGCTAGTAAAATTATATTCATATACATAAACAGCACAATATTAGCACTTGTAAGTAGTAATTTATCAATCCAATTAGTTGAATACATGAACAGTCTAAAAACGCCAAGGAAGAGACATAGCTCATATTTCCCAAATAAATTATTATTATTAGCGATTAATAAACTATAACTGGTTAATACTATAACCAATAATATTACTAATATTAGTTTAAACAGATTATTATTATTATTATAAAACTAATATTAAGTATTAATTAATCATCTAACCGGAACATATGAAATAAACTCCGAAGTTGTAGAGCCAAGTTCCTAATACTAATTTCAATGATGAGTAATACAATGTTTACTCACATACTTGAAGCTATTGATATTTCTACATTTTTTCTCATCGAGCGAAGGAAGGTCACACAAGAAAAGCAAATAACTAACATTATTTTACCTTTTACTAATCTGAAAATGTTTCTAGAACATAAAACTCGACAAAACCAATCAACAAGTTGAAGCCACATAATTGAAAGTTCAGTTTTTGCACTGTGTCTTGTGTGATAAAGGGTTTTTAAAAGTTTATTTTTCGTTCTTGAGAGCGACACCCAAGAATGTGTAGCAGAGAACAAAATATCTATATGTAATTATATATGACATGTTGGTTGACACTTCTTATTATGCTTGTTGGTTGTTCTCTCAGAGAAAACACGTTTTTGAGAGTGTGTGGCGGACACGGGTGCGCATGTGCAGGTTATGTCGCTCTGCTAGACCCTGTTGTTGCCCTGCTAGACAGTTCTTCAGGATCCTTGAGATTCTCCACCTTGTATGCTTCGCTGGTCACCGACAATGCCTCGCCCCCACTACCACAGTCTGCTCGCCTTCTCTTGCCCATCTACTCAACAATCCCTCTGCACGAAGTCTACGGGACGGACGTCTCCGTCTCGTACAGAAGGACTTGTCCATACGGAGCAGTGACGCGCCACTTCATGTGGGCGTCAGACTTTACGCTCCCGAAGAAAGGCCGCGACCGGAGCATCGGACGAACAAGAAGCTGCGTAAACCAAGCGAATTCCTCAGTCGATGAGTATTTGTGTTTGAACTTTACGTGTCATCTAATTCCCACACGTTTTTGAATATATATATTTTATCAATAAACAAATCTGTGAACAGAATTATTGTATAAACCTAAATATTACAATCGATACAAGGAAAAACCAACGGAAAAATTTATTATTCGCACCTGACATTTCATGAAATATCCCACTGTTTTTTGTCAATTGCACAAATTTATGAATCAGACTTTAATTTTACATTTAACAGAGATAATTCCACTTTCATTAAGAAAAGCATTTCGGCTTAAAACAGTCAAATTGAAATTAACAGTAAATGTAAGCCCCAACTCCTAATTATTCAATTTAGTTGTGTAAATCCTAAAATATTTCTTGGGTTTATAAACAAATCTGTATTGCATTTCATTAGTCTAACTAACTATTATGCCCTCCGAAAAAAAAAACAACATTTTTTACTTCCCCTAGGCATTGCATGTACCCCCCCCTCCTCTCATATTCTACCGATTTTGCTCATTAACGAAAGTAATCTTTCGTTTTAGATTTAACGGCTACAGACCAAATTTTATTAAGAGAAATTAAGACTGTGGCCTGCAGGGTGCTAGATGCAGACAAATACACACACAAACACACACACATACTCATGAAAGCCCGCATGCACGAACGTAAGCACGTACGCAAAAACACACACACACATAAGCCTGTGATTTTGTGTGTGTGTCTGCCCATACTCTAAAGGCCACTGTTTTAATTTTTTCAATGTTTCCGGCAATTCTACCATCTAGAAACCAAAAAGGATAATCACAAATATTTAAGTGACAATCACTTTTTAAGGTTTTATGTCGGTAGTAATAAAGAAAATATGAAAAAAAAAAATTAATCTGTCATGAAAAAAATTCAATAGCTAGCTACATTCCATTGGATTTTGCTAAAATGAACTTCGGACGGACTATTTATCCGCGAGTATTTATACATAAAAATACTCCTAGAAATAGATCTATCTAGCTACAATCCTAAATATTATCATTGATAATGTGATATATAAATATAGTCATGATAATGATTTAATAGATAAATATAAGTTTGCCCTGAACCATAGATGTTTCGAATGGGATGGCAACCTGTAGATAGCCCCTCCCTCCATGGCCCTAAGGAAGGAAAGGGCGGCTAAAACTTATTAAAATAGAAAATTAATTAGAAAATTAAAAACGTTTCAAAATTAAATTTAACGAATAACATATTATATGAACTGTTTCNTAATTTTCTTTTACAATAAATTTCCCTGCAAATTTTATACCAAATAAAATTAAAAATTATTCTTTTAGTTTGTCTGATTCGCAAAGCGCGATCGTTGCTCATGTTACTCGGATAGCTGAAGCAGTGTATTCCAGAAAAAGACCATTAAGAACTTACGAGTGGAGTAATGTTATTGATCGGGCGAGTGTACGAAAGAATCCCGTGTCATGCTAATGCCTGCGAAAACCAAGCAGATTTCCCGAAATTACCAGAAGATTGACATAAAGAAGAATAAGTAAAGAAAAGTATGTTATGAACGTTATATGTAAAAAGGGTAAATGAACGTGAGAAAAGGCGTTCTTGCCTGGTAACGGAAGGAGCAAAAGGGAACTTGTCAGCAATCCTAGTTATTCTTAATAACAATATGTTAGGCATATTATACACATATTTAATAGATAAATATAAGCTTGCACTGGTGTTAAAAATGGGATGGAAACCTGTTGATAGCCCCTCCCTCCATGGCCCTAAGGAAGGAAAGGGCGGCTAAAACTTATTAAATTGAAAATTAAAAACGTTTCAAAATTAAATTGAACAACTAACATATTATATGAACTGTTTCGCAATTCAAATAAAAACATAGCTATTGAGATTATAAATTTAATAAAAATAATAGAAGCTTAATAAATTTAAAGCCTCTCATTCCCTAGACAAATTTCATCCAAAAATAAATTAATTATAAGTTTGCAATGAAAAGCTAAGAAATCATGTATGGTATTTAAGCTTTTTAATTCTTTTTTTTTTTCTTCTTTTGTACGACGAATATAAGTAAAAAGGTTATACCCATTCTTCCGAAGGCAACATTTCCTATGTTCTCACCAGTTAGCAAATATTCTCAGTGGGTATAGAGTAAGCAGGAGAATCCAGCAAAACCTTATCAGAGCTGGAACCCAGTCGTTAGCACATGGAACTAGATAGGTATAGGTACGCTACCTTCCTTGCAGGTATTCTCAGTGGGTATAGAATAAGCAGGAGAATCCAGCAAAACCTTATCACAGGCAGAATCCAGTCGTTAGTACATGGAACTAGATAGGTATAAGTTCGCTACCTTCCTTGTAGGTATTCTCAGTGGGGATAGAATAAGCAAGAGAATACAGCAAAACCTTATCAGAGGTAGAACCCAGTCATCTGTACAAGGAACTCGACAAAGCACTTTCATCGGATGTTCAAACTAGCCTTCCTATCTCTCGACAGATTTGATGACCTTTCGACCAAATGGTCTGCTCGCACAAGGAAAGGTATAGTATTCATAGTTGCCGTTTTCATGAAGTAACGAAGTAAGTATATATATAACCTTATAATAGACCTAACTATTCATATATAAAATCCTCCCTTGATAATTTCCGAAGTTAATTAATAAACTGTTTAGAAATAATGTTTTATAACAATAATAGTTTAATAACAATAAAAGCCTACTTATAGGAATTAAAATATATTAGAATTCTATAGACAACTGTGTAAAGTCGTTACATAAGACAAAAATTTTTTAAAAATATAGATAAGTTACATTATTTATTAATACTGGACGGTAGATTGTGACCAGACAAGTACACATATGCATATCATATATGCGGACGACAAAGCTATCCTATCTTCCTACCCCGATCATAAAACTGCTCTAAAAACCTACAAGATCACCTCGAAAAAATCAAACAATGGTCTGGCAAAAGGAGAATAAAAATCAATGACGTTAAATGCAATCAGGTTAATTTTCAATTGCGAGAAAACAAAAAACTATCGTAAAATTGCGAAATTCAACAATGTTCCTTTACCACTTTCAAGTTCCGTTTGTTTCCTGTGGTTTCATCTTGACTCGCGACTGACATGGGCGAGCATATTAAAATTAAAAGAAAATAACTCAATCGACGACATGGACTCAAATACAAACTCATGAATAGGAACTACAATCTTATAACAGAAAACCAACTGACGCTATACAAGACATAAGTACGTCCAACCTGGACATACGTGTTGAAATCTGAGGTTCCGCCGAGACTTCCAAAGAATCCAGATACACATTACAATTACAATTCATCCATTAACAACGATTTTAATATTTCCCTCGCATTTCATCCCACTTCACCCTTTTCCACAGTAAACTGCCATACCATCGTAATCCACCAGCACAGACCTTGACCTCCAACTCCAACCCCTACAGCCCTCCACGTCGACTTAGACGAAGATGGCCTAGTGACCTCGTGGGAACATAGTTTGTAATTTATTTGAGAGTGGTGTCATTGGTCACACTCTCTCCTCTTGCCATTTATTTTTATTTTTTAGTTCATTATAACCTAATTAGAAAATTTCTTTACTTTAACAGAAATGTATTGAAGGAATAAAAGTTGGAAAAAAAAAAAAAAATTATAATCAAGGAGTCATTTCAATAATTCCTTCAAACAGTAACAAAGTGAAACACTCTTATTAGAGAAATCTGCTTTCCATTTAACATCCAGAATAATTCGGTTTAACGTAACATTTCTATACCAAGTAAAATGTCCTTAAATTTGAAGAACCTCAGGTTTAACGTTTTAAAAACGACATAAGAAATTTGATCATATGAAATTCCTTCTCATATGGCATCATGAATGCTAAAAGTACATCTCGCAGGAGCTCCGTAACAAGCATATTTCCCATATTTAAGTAAATGTAGATATAATTGACAGTAAAAGAGGAAATTTGGTATACAAACATTAGAGAACAATGATTATTATACTAAGATGATTTTAGTTGGGGTTCGGTCGAGGTAGATCCAAAAAAACACAAATTAAAAAAATGTATTTTTTTTTTAATAAAGGATTATCTGCCGACGTTTCAGCTTACATTGTAAGGCATCTTCAGGGCTATCATGAAGATGAGAGANTTATAGAATGGCTCGGAAGAAAAAGTGAAGGATGCGCTTATTCATCGTAGTTACATTCGAAAACTTCTTCCTTCACAAGTGTTTTACGATAATGCCTTAAAGAATATAAACATTAAAAAAAAATACAAAAAAAAAATATTAATATACACTTTGAAAGACCCCAGAGATCTTTACACTTAATTCACGCATGCTCAATACATAGATTTGGATACACGAGCAATGTGGCTAATGGCGACTGAAAAAAAAAAAAAGATAAGTACTGGGCGAGCTGGTTTTTGTTTTCTTTCTTCTAAAGGTGTGTTTTGTTTACCTTTTGCGGCCAATAAATCAATAATAATTTTAATAAAAATTTTCTCTAATCCCCAGGAATTGATAATTGGATAGATTAGCTGGTTTTATGTAAGACTAGCGGCGCCTAATAATAAATAAGTTCTCTCTAACAATCACCCACCCACTTTTAATATTTCCACCACTAAAGAAAAAAACAAACAAAAAAAAATAATGTTTTTAATAAAAATTTTCCCTATTCCCCAGGAATTGATAATTGGATAGATTAGCTGGTTTTATGTAAGACTAGCGGCGCCTAATAATAAATAAGTTCTCTCTAACAATCAGCCACCCACTTTTAATATTTCCACCACTAAATAAAAAAACAAACAAAAAAAAAACAGTAATTCAACGACCTTTATATATTTTGAACAAGCATTTAAAGTAAAAGGTATCACCCATATCCATGGTGATTGAATGGATATATCTTAAGTGTTGGATAGGATATTACAGCACCTTCTCGCTAACTATTGTCTTTCCTGATCAGTGGACATTATTTAAAAAAAAAACACTTAAATTCAACAAGTTATTTGATGGTTAATGTTATGCCTTAGCAGTCAATGAAAGGAAGTAATTAATAAAGTTATTAGATGTTTTTTGTTGGGGTTCGGTCAAGTTAAATCCATAAAAAATACAAATTTAAAAATGTGTATTTAAAAAAAATTATCTGCCAACGTTTCGACTTACATTGTAAGCCATCTTAGGGCTCTCATGAAGGTGGGAGGGTACGTCGTGTCCATTTTCCATGACATTTTTTTAATTTGTATTTTTTTTTTATCTACCTTTACCGAACCCCAACAGAAAATATCTAATAGTAATATCTACGGTCAAAAAAAATCTCCATTTGTAAATAAGGCAGGATTTGGGAAGTTTGGCGGAAGGGTTGTTGGCGAATTACATATTTGAAAAGAGGCTTACTAATTAAATTTTATGTGAATATTTTGACCACAAGTAAATTTCTTTTAGCCACCTTTCTCCCCCTTTGTATTTCAATGATCGTGTGTTATGGGCGACAATAAACTGTACGTTTTGATCATTTGACGTGACGGTACCAATGTTTTTTGGGAAACCCCGAATCCGGCACTCGACCAAAAGCTCTTGACTGAAGGTTCTCCGCCAACTAGCGACTTCTCTCTCATGTAGACTGATCTCTCGTCCAGCTAGCGGATAACTTCCAGAAGCAGGGCTCAATCAACGGCCGACTTCTCCAAGGCCTCGAGGATGGAATTGATGTCGGCGACTGCGTCACATTCTTAAACGACAAACAATGTGCACAGTCCACTTGATTCATACGCTCTAAACGATTAGAGACGGGCTTGCTTTCAGAGCGAGGTGGAGATTTTAGAAGAAATTAGCTGATTTCCAGTGAAATTTGGAATAACTTATACATTGATCCATATGTTATGTTATATGTTATGTCGAGAAAGGAATGTATATAGGAATGTATTAACTTAATGAGTAAATAATTATTTTATTCTCTTAATCGTGGACAACGAAGAGTGACTAGACTAGGAGGGTGCTATTTTACTTTCAGTAACCCTCTTAAATATGCAGGTTTTTTTTTTCCTTCGATTTGTTAATTCAGTTTTCAGAAATAAAAATTAATAGAACATTGCGTTCTTCACAAACTTCTAACAAATCTATAAATTACAAAGGTTCTTACATAATACTTTACATAAACTTAATAACGACATTGGACAAAAACATTTTGTCCGTTCATACCCTTCTACAGTTTTTCATCTAAATCATTAACCATTAATATATATCTAGCACAGCAAACGATAATAAATAGGGATTTTAATCCTTTTATTTCTTTAAATATATAAACCGAATATGGTTTATAGGCCTTTTATTGAATTTTTATTTTATGTTTTTGGTTGGAGTTCGGTCAAGGTAGATCCAAAAAATACAAATTTAAAAAATGTGTATTTTTTATTCATCTGCCAATTGGATGGTTTAAGAATGGTTAGGCATATGATTTAAAAAATAAACATTTTTTAAATTTGTATTTTTTTGGATCNAAATTACATTCTTATATATCTCACTTCCGAAGCGTTTTCTTGAAAAATATTATAGAATATAAATATTATAAAAATCGTTTTACATCTATTTCATTCTATAGATTTCATCATAACGATTTATAAAACGAAGATTTTTAAGCTTTTTTTTTCTTTCAACCATGGCGGTCATTAACGCCAAGTTTTAAACTGTGGTCTTCCTATAAACTCTCCCCCCCCCCCATACCTATTTAAACCAATTCATTTAACGGTTTAAAAAAAAAAAAGACATAAATGTAGTTTCATATATTGTATATATGTAATTTTTTTTTTTTTTTAACGGATCATACTTTAAGTTTCTTCAAAGTAGGATCGGCTAAGATCCGTTCAAAATTTACCAAAGTCGCATCATGGTGTACCAAATTAAATGGTTGATTTCCTTGCGGGAATTCTGCTATAAGGCTAGGCTATGTCATAATGATTTGCAGAATGGTTATCATTATAATTATTAACATATCAGGAACTTTATAAAAATTTCAGAATCGCTTTTCTAATATTTATACAAAACAAAATATAGATAGGCATCCATTGGCAGCAAGGCTGCAGAATCGAAGATCAGCGATTCCTTCCCTTTTTGAGGCACAAAAGAAATAATTACCGAATGAAGTAAATTGGCATCAAACAATTTCCCTTTTAATTTTTCACTGGCCATTTGTTCGGAAGAACAAAAGTGGATTCTTTTTTGCTACGGTTCGGGTCAAGATTTAGTCAGACAATCAATGAATTCTTGGCTGCCCCCCCCCCCCCCCCGAACAAATCTGAGTCATCCATGACCATAAAAAAGCTTAAAGACAATGAACAGTATCATAATTTAGAGAACAGCATGGACTAAGATTTGCAATTATAAAATTGACTCTGACTCAATGAATGAGATGTCAAAGTGGGCACCTAAGATTTTTATTGAGTAGCATATTCAATCCACCACCATTTTTGCTAGTCTTTAATTTAAATAAATCTCATGAAGTTAAGGTGATATTGAATTGTCACTATGAAATAAATATTCCAGAACCACATTATCAATATAATAAAAATATAATAATTAAGTAAGTCAATACTTAATGCCGAATTTAAATAAAATACTTCCGAATTTTAAGAATAGTTTATTTTCCCTAAGCCCTGAAAAATAGCTTAAATGAAGTAATTAATCCTAAATTTCTGGCGTCTGTTTGGAATTCGTTCGCGTTTCACAAGTTTGGCGCTGCGTGTTCGAATCCCACCCTGGACTTGCTTTTATTGAGAAAGGAAAGCTACCTAGAGATCCCTCAATATTTAGAATAAGAAGGTTACTTTATAGAAAATATCAACCTCCATGACCTTAAGTAACTAGGGAGGGGGATGAATCTATTGTCGTATTACTAATATTTTAAAATTTTTAAACGAATTTGGTAATTACACTCTTTTAAGAAAAATATTAATGAACTTCAGATTAGGGAGGGTGAAATTAATTTCACGGAGAACTTTTTTTATTTCTCACAAGTGAGAACAAATAAATAAATATAATAATTTATTTAAAAGTNCAGGATATCAGAAATAAATATAATAATTTATTTAAAAGTTATTTATTTAACAATTACTTTACCACGTTAGGGGATCTTCTGGATACGACTGGAGACTCACACCGAACTTACTCATGCTTATTTATTTTTTTAGTAAAACAAATTAATTGATTAAAGTAGGTAAAATTATTATTCACATAAGACACTAAGTCAAAGAGTTATATTTGATTATCCAGAAAAATGAATTTTCAAAATAAAATGAATAAAAAATACTTTTTAAGTAGAAATTTATAATTCCTGCTTCCCAAAAATTTAATCAATCAGCTAAATTTCGTCTGTATTATCACATTTATAGTAAGGATTTTGGTAAATAAGTAACTTGGGGATAAAGTATCGAAGTTTAAGAGACACATCTGTTAGCTTGAGTTCTTCATGGAAAAGACAACTAATTTGTTCTCCTATATAGTCCGTCTGTGATAAGTTATCTAGATAGTTTTATTATTTAAAAAATAAATTTATTTAAGGATCATATCTCCAGATACGTGGATAAATTAGCCAAGGAGGGAGAGTCCTTTAGTACAACGAAGACAATGGATACATGTGTCAGAACAATGTGTTTCCACCGCTAAAGATTGTTTTGTTTCTTGTGTTCTGGTTGATTCTACCAGTGATGTCATCATAATATAAATCAAATGAAAACATTACTTATACTGAATGTTAAATTTCAAATAAAAACACACTATTATTGTTAAAAGTCCAATAAAAATGTATTAACCCATAATAAATTATTAACATGTATGGTAATGATACATAATATTACGAGTCTATAAGATTTTTAGAATGATCTAAAGGTTATTAACGGTCCAACGTTATTGGTTGTATAAAGGTACGACATTTTTCCCATTAACTTTTTCTCTGATTCAATTAATTCCCATATTATTTATTTAACTAAATTTAAAAATATAGCAAGGGCAAAGTGTACAGGAGAAATAAAAATTAACAAATAATCCTGAATTTATAGCAATAAATGTCAACTTTTTGTACAAATACACATTTATCACTTTTTCAAGTGAATTTGAAGTATGTAATATTCGATATCAACAAATAAATAAAAATACTGATTTTTTTTTAAGTTGGTTTAGAACTGAATAGAAATAAACGGGTTCTTCTTCCTCGTTGCCGAGCTATCTTTATTCAGCCCTGAAGAAGCCATCACAGGATGTGCGAAAGCTCGGCAACTATCAAAAATTTGACACGGTCCAACCCGGAAGAAGGTGGTTTAGAACTGAATAGAAATAACGCAACGTGTTTTGTTATATTTTATGGATGTCAGCAATATTCTTGATAACTTTTACTGTCAAAGTTGGTTGACAGATATTTTCATAGGTTAGTTAAGTTTATGTGAATTGGTATAAACTTATGTTCCCCTAAATTTGTTTAATATTATACTTATTTTATTGAAACTGTTAAAAAATAACTATAATAGTGACTGCTCGCTATCAGGTGAAACACACCTCTTTCCTCGATGACAGCAGACACTAGGGCTGGAGCGAGGACGAGCAGGGCAAGCAGCGACCGGAGACCTCCCATCCTGGCGCCTCGAGACGCAGCAACAGAACACACTGAACTAAACTGAGGGAACACTCGCGGAAGGACTGGCTCGAAAGACGCACACATCCGCTCACTGTCGAAGCATGACGGGCACTGAGCCGGCTTGAGGGGTCCCCACCACGGCCCGCCTGTAGCAGGGGGCGGGGCTTACTTACAGCCCTCGTCCTAGGCTCGAAAGGTAAGTTTGGTTAGCCGAGATTTGGATGTAGTTAGTCCAATAGCAGTAAAGAGAGTAAACTGCAGTCTATAGGAGCGTTGGTATAAGTCAATCTCACGGTCTGCTCAAAGTTTATATAAGAAATCCCATTATAGAACAATAAAGCATGTAAATATTCTAATTGTATCGCAAAAACAAACAAAATTGTTGACAATAGCATATTTGAAGTATTCTCAATTCCTCATTCCAAGGAGACAAACTTGATGGAGGAATGTCCTTAAATTTGAAGAACCTCAGGTTTAACATTTTAAAAACGACATAAGAAATTTGATCATATGAAATTCCTTCTCATATGGCATCATGAGTGCTAAAAGTACATCACGCAGGAGCTACGTAACAAGCATATTTCCCATATTTAAGTAAATGTGGATATAATTGACAGTAAAAGAGGAAATTTGGTATACAAACATTAGAGAACAATGATTATTATACTAAGATGATTTTAGTTGGGGTTCGGTCGAGGTAGATCCAAAAAAACACAAATTAAAAAAATGTATTTTTTTTTTAATAAAGGATTATCTGCCGACGTTTCAGCTTACATTGTAAGGCATCTTCAGGGCTATCATGAAGATGAGAGAGGACGTCCTGTCCCTAAGTTCACATTTCCATGACTAAAACGAGAATCTTCGTAATCTTGGTAAGCCGAAACGTTGGCAGATNAGTGACTGCTCGCTATCAGGTGAAACACACCTCTTTCCTCGATGACAGCAGACACTAGGGCTGGAGCGAGGACGAGCAGGGCAAGCAGCGACCGGAGACCTCCCATCCTGGCGCCTCGAGACGCAGCAACAGAACACACTGAACTAAACTGAGGGAACACTCGCGGAAGGACTGGCTCGAAAGACGCACACATCCGCTCACTGTCGAAGCATGACGGGCACTGAGCCGGCTTGAGGGGTCCCCACCACGGCCCGCCTGTAGCAGGGGGCGGGGCTTACTTACAGCCCTCGTCCTAGGCTCGAAAGGTAAGTTTGGTTAGCCGAGATTTGGATGTAGTTAGTCCAATAGCAGTAAAGAGAGTAAACTGCAGTCTATAGGAGCGTTGGTATAAGTCAATCTCACGGTCTGCTCAAAGTTTATATAAGAAATCCCATTATAGAACAATAAAGCATGTAAATATTCTAATTGTATCGCAAAAACAAACAAAATTGTTGACAATAGCATATTTGAAGTATTCTCAATTCCTCATTCCAAGGAGACAAACTTGATGGAGAAATGTCCTTAAATTTGAAGAACCTCAGGTTTAACATTTTAAAAACGAGATAAGAAATTTGATCTTTATGAAATTCCTTCTCATATGGCATCATGAATGCTGAAAGTACATCACGCAGGAGCTGCGTAACAAGCATATTTCCCATATTTAAGTAAATGTCGATGTAATTGACAGTAAAAGAGGAAATTTGGTTTACAAACATTAGAGAACAATGATTATTATAGATTATTATAGAATGGCTCGGGAGGAAAAGTGAAGGATGCGCTCATTCATCGTAGTTACATTCGAAAACTTCTTGCTTCACAAGTGTTTTACGATAATGCCTTATAGAATATAAACATTAAAAAAAAAAAAAAAAATACAAAAAAAAAGTATTAATATACACTTCGAAAGACCCCAGAGATCTTTACACTCACTTAATTCGCGCATGCTCAATACACAGATTTGGATACACGAGCAATGTGGCTAATGGCGACTGAAAAAAAAAAAGATAAGTACTGGGCGAGCTGGTTTTTGTTTTCTTTCTTCTAAAGGTGTGTTTTGTTTACCTTTGGCGGCCAATAAATCTCAATAATAATTTTAATAAAAATTTTCTCTAATCCCCAGGAATTGATAACACTAAACAACAAAGTTTTTGTTTCGGGGTTGAAATTAGCTGATTTTAATGTATTTTCACGTGTTAAAACCGAAAATGACCATAAAAATTATATATTAGCTCTTGTTTTCAAGATATCGTATCATTCTATTATATATATATTGAGTTTTCAACAAATGAAATATTTCATCACCAACAGTTGGTACACATGTTTGTTTACATAACACCCCTCTCATCAGCTGTTCATAAGTAGTAAACATAACCTTTGCGAGTTTGTCAATTGTACGCACGTGGTTGCTATTGAAATTATCGTGTGAAGTTGATTTTTAAATTAATTTAAGTGCTGATCTGAAATGCCTCGAAAGTGTGTGAATTC